>VOPJ01014669.1:0-44196 GCA_014673585.1 Semibalanus balanoides | reverse complement strand
AAAATATATCAAGATATGGGGTATTTGTTATTGTGGATCCGTTGGCTCATTGCGCATCTGGATCTGGTGTCACATGTGGATCCCAGGACACAAGACACAAAGATCCGGATCTCAAATGGATCCCGGATCCAGGCACATGTCTGCTCTCTTCATTTATTTCTGTATTTTACACATTTAATTTATTTTTACCTGATCTTTCAGAGATTGCAGTTAAATAAAACTACATTTTCCTTACCAGCACTTGATGAATTACAAATAAAGCATTTGGGGTTTCCATTTTTTCAATCGTTATAACATAGATGTTGCAATTTCAGTAATTATTATGATAATATTATAAAATAAGCAAGAAGCACGCACCAGCGTGTCTTGATCCGGAAGTTAGATCTGGGATCCTAGTGGATCCATAGGAAAAATTATATCAGGATCTGGGATCTTTGTGGATCCCTCAGCTTATTGTGTACCTGT
The DNA here is from genome assembly GCA_014673585.1 of Semibalanus balanoides. Classification (NCBI taxonomy): domain Eukaryota; kingdom Metazoa; phylum Arthropoda; class Thecostraca; order Balanomorpha; family Balanidae; genus Semibalanus; species Semibalanus balanoides. The sequence continues at coordinate 43,731 of VOPJ01014669.1, read as the reverse complement.
ATCTGTATCAGAAAACCAATCCACATGGTGTCCATGTGGATCCAGGACACAGGACAAAAATACTTGGATCTCAACTGTATCCTGGATCCAGGCACATGTTTGCTCTTTTCATTTTTTATAAAAAAAAAATCACCTGATCTTTCAGACATTGCGTTTCAAATAAAACTCCATTTTCCTTACAAGGATTTAATATCTATTACAAAGAAAAACATATATTTCCAAGACAAAAATATATTTCAAATACAAATATTAAATCGTAATATTCCTAGCAGTATAATTTCACTCACCACATATATTGTTTTACTCTGGTACCAGAGGCCGTTCTTAATTCTTATTAAGACAAGCCACGGTTCGTTTTTTTATTTTATTCATAGGCTCTGATCTGTAAACTGATGTTTGATGTCTCGAAAATAAAACCAAGAAACTCAATAATACGACAGTAAGCATGCTAATAATATTTATGTGACAAATGTTAATCGAGTGAAAGGAAGGCCTTATATTAATATAATAATTAATGTTTTTAAACTTATTTTAAACTAAAAAACGAATAAATACCCGACGTTTCGAATTTATTGCTTGTTCACAGGGCAAATACAAGATATACAAGATTTCGGCGACATAGTACATAAAAAATATTATAAATTGTTACGCAGTTTAACAAAAACATCATGAATAATCTAATAAACTTGCAATCAATCGATAGCGTTTACATCGATTTTCGATCAGCGGTCGATTGATTGACAGCGTGTTCGATCGATCGATGGAGCTTCTTTAGTTTCATCTTCGGTTCTCTTTCTTTATTTCGGTTCAGCTATGCTGCTATGTATCTTAAAAAAATCCCTGGCGATACATTTGTCACTTTCTCCGTCCGGAATGTATGGGCTTCAACTAACCACGTGGCATTTTTGTTAAGTTGGAGTGTATGCTTGGGCCTTCACTCCATTTAGGTAGGTGTCCCTCTCGAATCGCATGAAGCCACAATGGCTTTTGTTTTCCTGTATTACGTAAGTTCATTCCTATGTTCTTGAACGCGTGTTTTTAGTCCCCTCCCTGTTTCACCAAAATATGACTTATCACATTTGACACACGGAATTTTGTACACAATGCTATCTGGGTTTTGTTTGTTGGCTTTCTTCTTCCGTACTACTTGTCCTATTTTCGTTCCTGAGGTTTGTGACCAATGTTTAATCTCTGGCGCCATCAGCTTTGTAATAGTGTCTGCCTTGTGGGCTGTTAGGTACGACCAAGCGTCGTTTGTTTCTCTGATTGTTTTCTGCCTGATCTGACCTATTCTATTTATTTTCTTGCCGCCTTCTTATCATACTGATCATCAGAGCTTCTGGGAATCTTAACTTAATGAAAGCTTATTAATATATTCCTATTTCATCGTCCAGAACTCAGGCGAGCATATGCGGTTAAGACCCCTCGAAAAGGAAAAAACCAATCACTATTCCTGGGTTAGTTCTCTGGCTATGTGCTGAAGAAAATAGGTGCAACAAAAATCGTCCTTGTTGGTAGGTTTACGGTAAACATAAAATTTTAGATCGTGCTCATATCTCCTAATGACAACATCTAGGAACGGGAATTTCCCCTCCTTCTCCTCCTCAAATGTGAACTGGATGGCTGGTTCTACATGGTTTAATGCGATAAGTCATATTTTGGTGAAACAGGGAGGGGACTAAAAACACGCGTTCAAGAACATAGGAATGACTACGTAATCACAGGACAAAAAAGCCATTGTGCTTCATGCCGGATCGAGAGGGACACCGTACCTAAATGGAGTGAAGCCCAAGCCACGTACACTCCAACTTAACAAAAATGCAACGATGGTTAGTTGAAGCCGATACATCCGGACGGAGAAAGTGACAAATGTATCGCCAGGATTTTTTCAGATACATAGCAGCATAGACTGAACGAAATAAAGAAAAGAGAACGAAGATGAAACTAAAAAGCTCTATCGATCGATCGAACACGCTGTCAATCAATCGATCGCTGATCGAAAATCGATGTTAACGCTATCGATTGATTGCAAGTTTATTAGATTATTCATGATGAAAGATGTTTTTGTTAAACTGTGTAACAATTTATATATTGTTGATGTACTATGTCGTCCTCCGAATCGATGTATATCTTGTTATGCCCTGTGAACAAAGCAATAAATTGCGAAACGTCGGGTTATTTATTCGTTTTTTAGTTTAAAATAAGTTTAAAAACATTAATTATTATATTAATATAAGGCCTTCCTTTCACACGATTAGTAAGCATGCTGTCGTTTTCAGCAAATTTTGTTGATAACAACTTGCTAATAGTAGAAAATGGCTCAGCATTTGAGATAAAAAATCGGGCCGTGGCTCGATTTTTTTATAAGAACGCCCTCAGGTCATAATATTAAAAATCCAACACTACCCACCACGATCGTCACCATATCTACGCAGATGTGATATGCTGACACAAGAACATATGCATAAAAAATCAGGATCGCCCATGACGTTATTCGAACAATGGTAATAATATAATCAAGCCTGACCTACAACCTTTACAGCAATTACAGTAGAAGGGGCCACGTTTAGAACACTCGGCTCGCATTTGCTTGCTGCGGTCCTGCCCCCGGCCCTACGAGGGGGGGGGGGGCAGCTTGTAGACAAAACCTAGCCCTATGGCGTAAATAAGCTATGTGACGTCCAGATGGCCTGCCATGAATGCTTTTATACTTGTATCAAAGTCAGTCTTCGGTCAGCTGGTGTGTAAACAAAGTTTTGCGACAGGCGAGGCGACAGAAGAGGTGATATATTAATTAGGTATTGAAGTTAGAATAAGTTATAAAACAAGATGTCTTTGGAAAGACATATATAGTTACTAAATGTTATATTTAATATTGATTGGTAGGTATATTATTGAAATTAACTAATAACTAATAATGGGACATCAGTCAGTACAGCCGTGTTTGTTTGTTGGGTAAACTTCCGTAATCCCGGACACGTCCTGAACTCAACTTTTTAATGCGATCAGAACGTAAATCAGACCGACACAGTAAAGGGCAGCGTCACCTTTCCAAAGTAAGTGTGTTTAGGAGCAACGCACGATGACACACAACCCTGTATTCCCTATGGTGGAGATTGTGCAACTTGAGGTCACGAACTATAACTACCCATCGAGCTCGCGCTCGGCCGGCCCCAGCTGACCAGCCCATTACGTGACCGCCTACGGCTGGTACGTGACCTAGTTTGTTTAACCCCCGCCCCAAAGGGGCGGGGGGGGGGTTGAACCCCCCTCTGGTTTTATTGAGATGACGAAAAAAACGGCGGCGCGTAGCGCCGCCAAATTTCGCATAACTTATCATTGATCCTTTCCGCACATTTTGCGAAAATTCAAGTTTCGTGTCGGATTAGGTCAGGTCACAACGTCAGGTCAAGTGACCCCACCTCCCAAAAAGTTTGTGATCGTGCCATAACCACAGTTTCTAAGGGATCAATATCAAACTTTTAAGATAACATTAACCCTATTACTGTCGGGGGGGGGGCCGAATCGGCCCCCCCTTGAGGTTTTTCGCGTACAGTTCATAAACTCAACCCAGAACTTTCAAACATTGCTGACTTTTTCCTAACGTTTCATTGCGCATCGAATGGTGTACTTTTTTTCTAAATTAAACCATTTTGGGAGGGGTCCAAGACCTGTTTTTAGGGGGCGTGTTCGGCGTCTTTGACATAAAATCTTTGCATGGTTAGGCACTCGTGGAGAGTCGTATATTGAAGGGACTTTGTTAGCGATAAACAACACATCGATAGAGAATTGATTTTTCGTTCAGATGGCTATCTCGAAATTGTCAAACTTTCCATTTTGAAATCCGAAATTTTTGAAACTTTTTGGTTTTTATAAATGATACAAGTTTTTTGTTTTCATGAAGTTTTTGAAAAACCGGAACATATGTAAGAGAAGACATGTAAAAATCATATGTTTTGAAAGTTTCAGGGCGATATCTTAATATTTTGATGACCTGATGTCAGGTCAAATGCTTAACTTTCGAATCATCAATATATGGTGAAAAATGAAAAAACAATGGTTTAACACAATGACATCAACACAATTATCAGTAATCATGTCAGTCTCAGGCCTGTCTGGATAACGAGGATATAATTTAGTAAGTGACCTTTTGAATGGCTCATTCAGTCACGAAACACCTTTGTTATCCAATAACTCGTACACGAACAATATAGAGACTCGTAAATGGTCTCACAAAACGTTTGTCTTGTCAATACGCATTCTTTTTTTGATATGCAGTTTGACCTATTTATGTAACCTTGACCTTTGACCTTGACCTTGACCGGCAGGTTTAAATTTTTGATTTGACAAAATTGGTTAATGATTTAAACTGCAATGACGAGAGAAACACGATGGTATCAAAATAGTGCTCTATATGTTTTAGATAAAACGTTATTAACGAACAAACTTTTGCTTAAAAAAACAGGTTTTTTTTAACATTTATTGACCTCTACACCCAAACCGTTGACCTTGAGGTCAATTCTGATGCATTTACATGCGAAAGACAAATTAAAACTGCTCTCCAGTCCTTTTTCGGATTCCTCCTAACTGCCATAGTTTCCGAGATAATGGGCAATGTTTCCTGAAAATATCATGTTTAGAACATATATTTATTTTTATGACGTCATTGGACCTTGAAGATTAGTAACCCCAAGGTCACCAAAAAATTTCACAAAAGAGGTTCATTGATTGACCCCTAACTACTACTAAGTTTCATGTTTAGCTCTTATGGCAGCCGAGATCTGAAGGGGGGGGGCCGAATGAGCCCCCCGACAGATTCGTATACTTTTCATCCCTCCAGGAATAGGGTTAAGCCATCAGTATCTACAAAATGGTAATCTCGCATTTTGTATACCGGTGACCTCAGGTCGGGTCAATTTTGTGTCCTCCCCATAGTCAATGGATCAAATGTTTCCTTTTTGAGGATATCAATCCAATTCCTTCTGGATAATGCTATCATAGGATATTATGTATTGATCCAAGTTGCAGGTTTTGTCAGTGACCCATACGGGGTCATCTGAGGTCATCCGAGGTCACCAACACCTTTTCGTCAATAACTCTGGACATATGCAGATAGAGAAGTGCAGCTTTCACCAATGTGTTTGTCTCGTCGAGACACGTCTCCTAACATGCAACATGACCTACTTGGGTCACCACTTGACCTTTACCTGAGTTATTTTTTTAAGTTGACCTAACATAGTACAAATTAACAAATTTCAAAGCGCCTTGACGAGACAAACTCGATGGCTCAAACGCAATTGCGATCTTAGTAAGGTAAGAAGTTATTTTTGGAAATAAAATTTTGACAAAAAACAGCATTTTTACTTGTATGACCTCTAGAGCCTAAACTATTTACCTGAAGTCAAGTTTGAGGGCAACTAGGTCGATTGAAAATTTAAATGACTGGCGACTTTTTCAACGTTTGTTTCTAGATAGCATAGTTACCGCGATATTTGGGGGTTTCTGGAGCGATGTCATAAAACTAGGAAATTTGACCTTCGATGACCTCTGGTTCCTAAATTTTGACGTGAACAAAAACCAATCTGAAATAATTTCCAAATTATTTTTGATGACGGTTAACTTTTTTGTCTACGTGCCATAGGAGCCGAGTTAAAAGGGATGTGTTCACCCCCCCCCCCCCACCCACCCCAGTAGGGCGCGGAAAATGCGGAGGCCCAGTGGTGCGCAGGTTAACCCGCACCCGTGCCGGAGGAGGCGTTTAGATGCCCCATAATATTTGTTCGAAATTAGAGCTAATATTTTTTAGGATAGCCGGAAACGGCGGCGCTGCGCGCGGCCGTTTTTGGCACAGCTGTTCGGGCATCAATTACCCACATTGTGTAAAATTATTTACCTCCAGTCTTCTCAGGTAAGGTCACCAGACCAGGTCACGTGACCCCCACCTCCCAAAGGATTGCGGTCGTACCACAGTCCCAGTTTTTAGCTGATCGGTTTCGAACTTACAAGATTCCATAAGGTCATAGATACCTACAAGTCGTATATATTTGTTTGTAATAAGTGACCAAAGGTCGGGCCGATTTCGTGACCTCCCCATTATAAGTCAATGGGAAAATATTCAAATGCTTCGTATTCCGAGGATAGGCAGGATAGCAGTCCAATTCCTTCAACAGCATGCTATCATAGGCCATTCTTGGTGACCCAGGTGCAATTTGTATACCCAATTGGTGAGTCCAACAGGTGAGTCCAGTGACCCCTACTGGGTCAGCCAAGGTCATCCAAGATCACCAACATTTTTGTTGTTGTCAATAACTCTCAACATAATAAAGCTATAGGAATGAAACAGGCACCAATGTATTAAGTTGACCTAACCTTGTGAACACTAATATGTTTCAAAGAGCCTTGACAAGACAAACACGATGGCATGATAATTATTGCCTTACCTTTATTAGGTAAAAAAAAATATGCACAAAAAAACGCTTCGCCAAAAAATGGCATTTTTACCTTTGATGAACTATAGACTCTGGTCTCTGGAGCCTAGACTATTTATCTGAGCTAAACGTTGATAAACTTAGGGCAATTGCATTTTTCAAGAGCTTTCAATTTCGTCTTCTGTTTGTTTTAAGTTATCATAGTTCCCCAAATATTTGAGGTTTTTCTAATCATGATCCTAAAACTGGAAAATATAAGCTCAGGTGACCTCTAGTGATTAACCTGAGTGATTAACATTAACCTGAGCCAAACACATGAAGGAAATAGTTTCAAAATGATGTTAGACAAACTTGTGATTTTTTGTCTACGCACACCTGTATGAGCAGAGTTTGAGAACGTGTCTTAAACCCCTCCCCTGGCACAGTGAAGGTGGCACCAAGCACCAACACAACACAGACTGACTAAAACAAACCTTGAAGTAACCAGCAATAAGGAACTGTACACACAGTTTTTGACCCAATGAGTTTGTTTTACAGATGTTAATGGATTGGTGTGGATCTTTGGCTGGTCTGGTGCAGACTTTTTGACCTGCTTGGTGTGGGTTGGTGCAGATTTTTGCTATGGGCTGGTGCGCCTTGTCAAATCCTGTGCCACGCTTTGCAGTCTAGCCTATGCCCTCCGTAACTTCCTGAAATATCTCAAGAGAGTGATGGGCACCCCAACAGCTGAGTGGAACAGGTGAGTGGAACAGGTGAGTGGAACAGGTGAGTGGAACAGGTGAGTGGAACAGTGGAACAGGTGAGTGGAACAGGTGAGCGGAACAGGGAGCAATCTGGCACAGTGGTAAGATACCTATCTAATTGCTTTCTGTGTCAGGGACCAGGTTCAAATCCCTTAGCGAGCCTCTGATCAGTGGTTCCAGACCCATATCACTCAGAACAGGATGAATTCCAATTAGAGTCTTGGTCCAGAGGAAATGGTGCTTGGCAGTGTTGGATTTCTGTCCGTTTTCTGGTCTGGTGTTTTGCTCTCTTCAAAGCGTTACTCCCGTTGTCGTTTTGGCCTCAGCCTTTCGGGTTCAGCGAACGCTGCTGAAGTAAACACCAGTTGAGATGCAAACTTTGTTCACAAATGAGTTATTATCTTGAACCCCAGAATAGTTAATCATTCTTGACTACAGAATGATAGAGGGATATATTTGCGTGTACATACTTATTACTTGGAATTATGTATTATTTTCATAATTAGGTATATTCTAGAGTCCAGAATATAACTCAGTTGTGCACAAAGTTTGCACCTCTGCGGGGGAATGCGGCTGCAGTATGACCCGGGAAATAGCTTGACCTGAAGGGCTGAGGCACAAACGGGAGTAACTCATTGAAGAGAGCAAAGTGCCGGGACCAGAAAGCGGACAGAAATCCAACGCTGGTGCTTGGTCCACAAGAAACGAGATTAGGATGCGTCCAAGGATTTGAGATTTTTGATGATGATGATTTGGGCTTTAGGGCACCGCAACTACTTAGGTTATATGGCGCCCATGATTTGAGATTTTAATTTAACATAGAACAATGTAGATCCGACTCATAGTCAACTAAATGCTTTGTCTCATTCACCATTGCAAAAAAAAATCAGATCAACACACTTACCTTTCTGAGTATTACCCCTTTCGTTTGGCAAATAACCAAAAACGGCAATAACTTCCACCTAGCATCCCATTCACACGAATCATCAAAAGGCCTCACAGATAAGAGATTCAGGAGATCAAAACAACATAATTTTTGCTCACTCAATATTTACCAATATTTACAAATAAATCATACAATACTACAGATTGCACGTCAAAGCGTCAAAGTCTTGATGCAGTCCTATGACGCACTGGTTCTAAACCAATAGAAGGACGTTACGAGAGGCGCTAGCGTCATTACAATACTTTCTCAGATATGGAGTAAGGATGCTCGGACGAAAGGAGCATTTGTATTTTGTATTTGTATTTATAATGAATGAAATATAAAACTTTTTTTTCTCTATAAAACGCAAATTTATCTGTTGGCACTCGTTCCAATAATCTTATAACAATTTAAAACGGGACTATTTTTGGTAATAATGACGTCAGTCTATTCATTCCCTAGAAATTTGTCGAATTGATGTAATTTCTCAACACTGTCCCTGGCTGAAAAGCAGAAAATTATATTTGCAAAGAAATTTGCCTGTATTGTAGCACTAACTTTGAAGAAAAATTAATTTTCATTCAAAAATGCTTTATCTCGGAACAAAATGTATATGAAAAAATACGTATTTTTGTATTTGACAAGTGAGAAGTAGTTTTGTCGCTAGGTTTGTACTAACAATACTTTCCCTCCTTTTTTGATTGATATTATTAATCATGATTTTCCCCAATTTTTGTTATTTTGCAAAAATCTTTAATTATTGCAAAACAAATAAATTTTAATAAACGTTTTAAGATCATTACATTTTTTCAAATCAATATAAAATATTTATTTTTCCCATTTATTTTTAGTTTCGTATTTTTCCGCTAGGGGTAGTAGGATCGCGGGAATCAATTTCCTGGATTTAAGTAATCGTGGTCCCTTGTCAGATTCTCGTGTTGTTGGCGGGTTGCTGCCGTGTTTTAATTTTAAGATAGTTAAGTTTTATTCGGAACGATGGCGTCCAAGGATGATGATGAGCAGGAGAAGACCATTGCCGAAGATATCGTTGTAACAAAATATCAGACGGCAGCTGAAGTCACAAACAGTAAGTTATCGCATGCATTTGTGAGTGAAAGCATCGTGGGCGCTAGATTTGTCGAAGCACGTTGCGTGGGATGTCTTGGCAATTTGTGTATGTATTTATGATATTAATGTCTATGTGAATTCGGTTTTATGCTTCTATGTATGTTAGATGATAGGAAAACTGGTGCGTTGTCTTTTAACACGCCCATTTTTGTTTTGGCATGTGACATATGGCATGTCCCTGAATCTCACATTCTTTTTAAATCAGTGCATTTTTGGGAATTTTTTATTTTTTGACAGATTTTCCACAAATAGGAACACATTTTCCTAATATGGAAACAGTAATTGTTTTACTTAAGTACCTGTCCGTCGGCCGGACTGCAAAGTGTGGCACAGGAGTTGACAAGGTGCACCAGCCCATGACAAAAATCTGCATCAACTTGGACCAAGAAGGCCAAAAATTTGCACCAGTTCACACTAGATCAGCCACACAAAACCATCAAAACCAGTAGAACGCCCGTATTGGGTTGGACACTGTGAGGACCTTTCTTCAGCGTTAGTTCCTAATGTGAAAAAACATGTATAGCTTTGTTCAAGTTAATCTGCCCTGCGCAACTGTTTTCTGCAGTGCAGCATTGGCACCACACCATTTACAGGTCTGCACTGTACCCTACCAAATCTGCACTAGCTTCTTGGTCATACTGATATTCCAAGTGTTTTTATGTTTCAAAGTTAACTATTTCATCGCTAAGTTAACTATTTGGACATTCTTCATGTTTCCAGACACTATTTTGTGCCCTTTTTTCCCAGAGTGGGAGCACCGCAATGGTCATGGAACACTGCCACCATGTGTGTCGTATCATGTGACTAGAGCTCAGTGGGAACTAGGGGGAAGAAAATATAAAATAGATCAATCAATTTTTAAATCGTGATGTCACGGAAATCGCAAATTATGACCATATAAGGAGATGCAATAAAAAATAGATTGATTTTCATACATAGACAGATTAAAACCACTTACTTGAGTACTTAAAATACTGACTAAAGCAATATTATTAGACAAGGTAAGAAACACGCTTCACTCTACCGAAATGAATTAATGCGGTAATTGAACAAACTTATTTGTCACCCAGAGCTTTAACCCGCGCGGCGTTAGGGGGGGTAAATAATTGGCCCCCTCCCGTATTCCGCAATAACTTGAAAAACGGTAACAGATAACGACGTCAAATTTCAGTACCTTATCCAGCATCAATTTGACGTTCTTTAAAAAAAAAAAATAAAAATTGAGAACTTTGGGAGATATGACGTTTGATGATGTCATGTCATGCCATTTTTGGGGAATAACGTAAATGTTTGATGCATCGTAGAAAACATAGCTTTAAAGCAAATCGAAAACGCAAAAATGAATAATAACGGAAATTCAATTTTCTACAAGATGGCAATTTCGGATTTCCAAAATTGTGGGTTTTTGACCCCCCAAAATCCAAAAAACTGATTTTTTCAGAAATTTTCCCCTTAAATTGGAAATTTCAAAGGTATCTAAAAAAACGGAATATATATAAGAAAACCAAGTGTTATGAATACCCAGACCAAATTTCAAAGTAATAGCTTTATTTTTCAGTGACTGATTGCTCTCCAAGCATAAGTAGGTAATGACGTCAATTTTTCAAAATAACGTTTTGGCGGATTTTATGACCTGATACAGAAATATTTAAATGTGCATTGTTGTGTTTTATGAGACAAAACTAACCTAGAAACATGCATGTTTATTCATATTAGTCAGGTTTCCAGTTTTGACTTTAGATGACCTGATATGACCTTTGCCGGGTTCAAGTTGTAAAAATGACTGTTTTCTATCGATTCTTAACGTGCGAAATAACCCCTAAACATGTGTCACAAGACTTTATTTGAACCTCTGTCGTGACAAGTGGACCTTTTTGGACCTGAGCTTGACATTTGCAGTGCAATTTCACTTTACTTAATGCAATAGATGTATTAACACCTTTGAGGCTTAGGTGCTTGACAGTCTTAAATCGAAAGGATTTACTTGAAAGTATGAAACCATAACACTCAATTAACTCGAACTTTCCATATGACCTGACCGTGGCCTTACATTGACCTAACTTGAAAAATTTCGGGTATGCATGATTCGTTTTATTTATAGCTTTTCGATCGCCGCCTTGCGCGTCCGCTGCGGTGTATGTCGGGAGATAAGAGGGGGGTAATATTTACCCCCCTACGCCGCGCGTTCGGCGAGAGACCCCTACGCCGCGCGGGTTAAATAAAAGACCAGTCATAATTTACTGAAAAAAGATTTTTTGTATACGTCTTATTTAAATTCGAGATATTTTTAAAAACCAGTGTTAGTAGGTCAAAACTAATTATTTGCAGTTTATTGTACCAAAAAATCACAGTCACCAAGATAATATATTTTCCAGCAGAAACTGTTACAGTTTGTTTATCGCTATTTTCATCGCTTCAGTCTGCTTTTCAAAGGTGCATGGTGCTGTTCTGTTTGTCGTCATTCGGGCATTTCTTTTTCGTATATTTATTTATCAATCACTTCTAATGAAAAACATGTTATCTGTCATTGTTTTTAGTACCATCCGATGTTATATTTATCTTACGATTGGGAGATTTGCGCCGAAATATGACGGTGATTGCGTGAGCGATTGTGGCGCAAACATACTTTGCTTATGTTGGCTTGCTTTTTCTTGAATTGACATATGATGAGGGTTTATTTTTGTTTTTTAATTAATAACTAGACATTTTCTCACATTCAAGGTAAGTTTGGACCCAATTGCCATAGTGAGATGCCTACACTGACTAGAAACTTGGGTTGTCAACAGTATTTAATCTTAGTCTTAGTGTATTTAAGTGGTGCAAATTATCATATAATGATAAAGTACAGATGTCATATTATATAGCATAGGTAATTAAATTAGTAGTTAAGCATAATTTCATAATTACTTCCAACGTTTTCACAATTTTGGTGAAAAACTGGTGTCAGGTTAGTGTAAATTGTTTTACTAACAATACTTGATGTTATTTTATTTTTTTCATATTTGATAGTTAGATGGAGTGCGAAGCTGGATGTCCTGGTATTCTTCAGAAAATAAACATTTACCATCACACGTCCTAGCCTCAGAATTTTTGAAAAAAGTATGATTTAGCGATCTAAATTTTGATTCAAAACTGACTGTCGCGATCTAAAAATTGATTTGCCTGCTGACTGGGCGATCTAAAAATTGATTAGCCAAGCTGACTGCACGATCTAAAAAATTGATGAAGCAGCTGAATGACAATCTAAAAATTGATTTTGTGGTGTGGCAAAAGCCTTGCAGAATCAATTTTTAGATCGTCGTTTATATGAAATTTTAGGCATATGCCAAGTATAATTCCATTGATTTTTGTGACTTGAAGATAGTTTGACATGTTTTCCCAGCTCTTGAAAACGTTTAGGTTTAAGAGGAATGATATCAAACAGTAATACAGCCTCTTATGTTTGATACTGCATTGATGCCCAAATATGGGCATAAAAATCTAAAAATTTATCGATCTATTTTTTATTTCCTCCCCCTAGTTTGCCCAACTGAGCTGCAGTTTTATAACGTCAGTACCGCAGTCCAGCCTAGTTCCACTGGCTGGATTGGAGTTTATGTGTTACAGCCTCCGGCGGCATTTCAACACATCCCTATGTGGTTAGGGATTAGCGAGTCAGGCTATTCACTCAGACGTCCCCACCTTAGTGGTTAGTTAATGCCTTTAATATACCCACCATTTGATACAGAATATCACACTTAGTAAGTACAGATGTGTTCCTCAAAACATTTTGCACTATAACTAATTTTAACTTCAATAATTAATATCTCGCTGCTTCCTCACACCGCCTGTTGCTAAACTTTGTTTACTCAACAGCTGGTTGTCCTTAGAGCTGCGGTATTGAACATCTCAGGGTAGTGCAACTGGGTCCACAAATCCTCAAACAAATATCGATTAAGGAAAATGTGCCATTTTTTAGATGACCAAAGGATGCAAAGAACGCACCATAATATTTGAACGAATAAGATACTATAAGAACTCGCCCCTTGCAAAGCTGGAGGCTGCATATTGACCCAACCTCCATAAAGGTTAGGTCAGGTTTGGTCATGAAATTAAACTCACCTGTTCAACTCACATGTTAGGTTTTCTTGCTCATTGCCCTGATGGCGGAGGGGATAATGCTGGAAGGAAACCGTGTCAAAGAGAGACGTGCCAACACCTGAACACTGGACAAGAATCTCACATTTGGATAGGACTGCAGCTCTAGTCACGTGACATGACGTACTTGGCTGCGTGTGGCGGCGCAGTATTCTATGACCGTGATGACGGATCCACTCTGGGAAGAAATTGTAAAGTGAGGGTACAGAATAGTGTCTGGAAACATACAGAATGTCCAAATAGTTATATTAGTGTCAGTGACGAAATAGTTAACCCTCGCCTGGGTAGGACAGTGGATGCCACCCCCTCGTTTTTTCCAAATAACTCGCATAGTTTGTAACCGATCGCAATGAAACTTCCAGTACCCTACTTTTGAACAATTTGACACATACTCTGAAAATTTCGAACTTCCAACTTTCATGATCCATGTCCTATGACCTGTTTCTCAAGGTCATGTCAGGCGAAACTGGTGTCTCATAGTTTTTATCTTTGTTACATGTGCAGTTTTCAAAAGTTTGACGATCAGGAGCAAATGCAAAGGTGTTTCCAGGTGACAGGTGTGTCTTCTGCTGAGATTGTGACCTCGACTGACCTTTTCCGAGGTCAACCGAGGTCACTGACCTCCAATGACCTCTGATGACCTTTTTTGGCATCTGGCCGCTTATAGGACAGTTTTTTGGCGCTGATTTCATATATTGGAGCCATTTAACATATGTTTCACTGGAGTTATGCGCTTCCAAAGGTCAACCGAGGTAACTGACCTCGGATGACCCGACATAACCTTTTTGGAATTTGGCATTTTTTAGGTCATTTTGTGATAATAATTTCAAATTTGGCATGTATTAAGCATCTTCGATGTTCCTTTACCATTTTGGCTCGATCAGTATTCAATTTTCACACATTTATTATTTGTGACATTTTGGTCTTTGACATGACCTCAGAGGTCACCTACAGTGTCCTAGGATTGGAAATTTTGGGTGTAAAGCGATACCCTACAAGATATAGTATTCCACTCCTTTTGCCCAATTTGAAGGGATATTTTCCACTCTTTTTCACTTTTGATATTATTATTTTCACTCATTTATTTTAATATGTTAAAAGCCAAAAAAATGATGAAGTTTTGTTAGTAGCAAATTGGGTGAATCCTTGAAAAGGGCTCTTTACGAGGTAGAATTTTCCACTCTTTTTCCTGATTTTTAGTCTGAATTTTCCACTCTGCACCCTGGCTTCGAAGCAATCCTAGGACACTGGTCACCTATTGACCCAGAACCTTAAAATCATATATTAATGGCCTCCTCTCGTGACAAGCAACACGCTCGTTTTTTAATCGAAGCTCTAGCTCAACTAGGGGCGAAACGCCCAGGGGGGGGGTCGTACCCTCCCTCCCCGTACCCGGACACGCAGTGAATTTACCCTACCCGGGCGAGGGTCAAGTTCTGAAACATCTCCTACCCGGGCGAGGGTTAAGTTCTGAAACATCTCAAAACGCTAGAGGACGTTCGAACGTTTGACCGTGAGTCAGGATTAGCTCGGGCGTGGTTTACGAATGGATGGAGTTTGAAAAAATGTAGCTCTACGGATAATCAGCTGTTGCGTGAACAAAGTTTGGCGATAGGCAACGCAACACGGCGGTGAGATATTAATTATTGAAGTTAGAATGAGTTATAGTTTAAATGTCTCTGAGAGGACATCCGTAGATACTAAATGTGATATTTTGTATCGTTTGGTGGGTATATTATAGGGATTAGCTAATAACTAATGGTGATAAAGTTGTTGGTGCAGCCATACTTAGCAGTCTAGTCGGTCGGTACCATGTTTAGGTAGTGTAGGGTGGGTGGTGAAGCCGGTCAATGACGTCACTGGTGTCATGATAAAGTTTAGTTGAACCAATCTCCACCCAGGGTTAGGTTTGAATCTCCATCAACAGTGATATATTATAAAGGTTGGGTAAGGTTCAATTAGGATCCATCCAAAAGGTTCCAGACGAGATTTGCAGACACATAATTGTGGACAAATATTTTGTCATGACACCAGTGGCAGTGACGTCATCGAACCAGCTGCACCACCCGGCTCTTACTACACTACCTATACCCGGCGCATAATCCGTCAGGTACTAGAAGATTACCAGAAGGTTAAAGATTACCGGAAACACAAGTAATTGACAAATTAAGTTCCGCATATGGAGAGAAAACAATATTAACTGCTGGTTACACTGATAAATTTGCAACATTTTGAAGTATTCCCTGGTTTTTATTCGACATGTTTCTGATTTGTAATATTAAGTGTAATGTTTGACTAAAATTTTAATAATTCTTAATCAAATTTTCCATTTTGGGAAAGCATTTTTCCAAAAATGGAAAATATTTATAAAAAAAATGTGGCTATTACACATGTTTCTTCTCAGTTTGCTTGCTGCCATCATCCAGTCTGAAAAACGTGGCAGGTTTCAACGATATCTTGTCAGGGCAGCCATCTAAATTGGGGTAGCTTTGGGAAATTTGGTCAGCTTTTGAAATTGTGGGGCAACGGTAAGATTATTTGGGGCAACTCACGCCATTCGGAACCAATTTACACCAGATAAAATATGATTATGCTGACTACCCCCCCCCCCCCTACCTTCCCCGACCACCCCACCCTGATCAATCAGACAAACCTGCCCCAGATAGGGCACGATTTTTATCGTCAACGTTCCTGCCACGTTTTGCAGACTGGGCCATCATGTATTACCAACCCGATATGATGATGGGTAACTATTATATAATTGACAGCCATAGTGAACAGCCACGTTAAAACCCTGATGGTTTGGGTTTTAGGGTGTAACCAGTTGTGCAGCCAGGGGCCAATTGCCTCCCTTCCTTATGGGTCACAGGGGTCCCACCAAGATTGGCCCAGATACTGTTTGCATAAGGTAAATGACTTTCAAAAAACCAAAGAGAAGCCCTTTAACCAGCTAGGTGAGGGGTCACTCTGCCTCTGGTGCATGCCAAGGGCCCTCAGAGACAATGAAGGTCTTTTGAAGCTAACCCAGAGGACTCTTGGCATGTCCAGGGGCCCATTGAGCCAGCAGAGGCCCAAAAGCCTGTCCAGAGACCTCAAGCATGTCCAGGGGCCCATTGTGCCCACCCAGGCCCCTATAAAAACAGGGGCTTGAGCATGTCCAGGGGCCCTTTGAGTCTGTTAGGTGCCTCTCAAGTTTGCCAGGGGGCCCATTAGTATTGCTTTTTGAATGTGCTCTCACTAAATAAAGTGGCCGAAATCCGTAGTTTTTCATATTCAGATTTCAGGGGTACATTTTAAGGGTGCCACCACGACTGGCTTGCCCCCCCCCTCTCCCCTTATGAAGGTCTGGCTGTGCTACTGGCTGTAACTGCCTGGTCACATGGCGCCTTTGAAGCGCCGCTCCCCCTGAACAAGCTATTGGCTACGTGTCTGGCTCAGGGGCCTCTCTGGGTGTCCTGGTCCAATCCAGCTAATCAAAAGTTGAATACAATAAAAAAGACCTCCAAAAATAAAGTAGCCGAAATCCGTAGAGTTTTTCATATTCATTTGTTTTGGGGGGCAACATGACTGGCTTCACCCCCTTTCTGAAGGTCTGGCTGCGCCCCTGACTGCAAGGAAAAAAGTTAACCTGGCTTGTATCTTCACAGAGGCACTGAAGGCAGTCATCGCGAAATGTCTGGCGGGAGCTTCAGTGAGGGACCTCTGCAAGGCAGGAGATGCCTGCATGGAGGAGGAGCTCGCCAAGGTCTACAGGAAAGACAAGAACCTCAAGAAGGGTAAATACTGATTCGCTCTGCTTTCTCTTTGAATAACAACGTATGTGTTTGTCGTGCATGGTGTCATCTCTTGGTTCGGTCATGCGATCAATATTTCACCAGGAGGTGTCAGGCTGTTGCTGTGTCTCTTCACCACCATAAACCTTTGATAGTTAATGTAATAAAACTTGGGAACATGCTCCCTCGACTTGTTTATGAATTCCTCAATGTCATAGTTGTCCGTAATGTTTCCCTGACCCCTGTATTGCGTCTGTGTTGTGCTCTGTTTCTCTTGCCAAGTACCATGAATGGCCGGCCGCTGCTATGTGAGCCCCGTCTGGGGACGAGGTTTCGTCACCCCAGTGCTGACGTTGTCTGACGCCTGCTCTCTCTGTCTGTCTCTGTGGACAGGTATCGCCTTCCCGACGTGTGTGGCGTTGACAGCGTTTGTTCTGACCCTGCTGTCTCTGTTGTCCGTCTTCTGTGGACCAGGTATCGCACTGCCCGACGTGTTGCGGTGACAGCTGTCTGACGCGCGTGCTCTCTCTGTGCTGTCTCTCACAGGTATCGCCTTCCCGAGGCTGTGTGGCGTGACAGTGTCTTGACACGCCTGCTCTCTAATGTCTGGCGCTCCTGTGGACAGGCTACTCGCACCCTCCTCATCCCGGTACACCTTTTAGAATTAGTAATCGCGTGGAATTCGTGAACTATCCCTTGCATCTCTGTGTCCGTCTCTGTTGGGACAGGGTATCGCTTCAAGCCCACGTGTGTCCGAGTATGTTCGGCATGATCGGTTACGAGCGCCGGTATACGTCTGACGCCTGCTCTTTGTCTGTCTCTGTGGACAGGTTATCGCCTTCCCGGACGCTGTAGTGGCGACAGGCGACGCCTGCTCGTTGTCTGTCTCTGTGGGAGCAGAGCTAACTCCGACTTCGGCAACTCGGACGCGTCAGCGTCAGTGTGGGTGCTGACAGTGTCTGACCCTGCTGCTCTCTGTCTGTCTCTGTGGACAGGATATCGCCTTTCCCGACGTGTTGTGCCGGTTGACACGTGTCTGACGC
Source organism: Semibalanus balanoides (assembly GCA_014673585.1). Taxonomy (NCBI): domain Eukaryota; kingdom Metazoa; phylum Arthropoda; class Thecostraca; order Balanomorpha; family Balanidae; genus Semibalanus; species Semibalanus balanoides. The sequence goes on along the minus strand of VOPJ01014669.1, from coordinate 25,554 downwards.
CTGCTCTTTGTCCGTCTCTGTGGACAGGTATTCGCCTTCCCCGACGTGCTGTGGCGGTGACCAGTGTCTGACCGCATCTGCTCGTCTCTGTCTGTCTCTGTTGGGACAGGTATCGCACTTTTTTTTCCCCGGGACTTGTTTGTGGCTGCTCTCTGTACACATAGCCCCAGATCCTCGATCTTACGTGACTCTACTAACTGTCGCGCATTGGCGCAACGGACATCCGCGCGTGCTCACGGAGTACCCGTCCGCGATATATTCACTGGGGTCTATGATCGATCGACCGACTCGCGCTATATATCACGACATTCTGACGTTTATCAGCTGCGCGCACTCATTGGGCGCACGCAGTGTCTGACGGACTCTGATTCTACCTGGATACCTCTCGTCTCTGCGTGATCTTCCCGCGACGATGTATGTGTACCATGCGACCCAAGTCTGCCCATGAGCGTCTGACAGTGTCTGGACGCGCTGCGTCTCTCTGTCTGTCTCTGTGGACAGTATCACTCTTTTCAACCCAAGTCTGCGCTCAGCACGCTACGTGGGCCAAGTATTAAGCAGTGTCGTGCGTCTCTGCCGTATGAAGTACGACCACACAGTCGTGCGTACTCGCGAACACGTGATGTAGCGATACACGTATCGCCTTCCGACGTGCATCCGTGCGACTATGGTGCGAGTCGTGAGCCACGCATCTCCGTTTTCCCGATGGTGCGCTTCAATCGGGCCGTCAGGAGTCATCACCCGTTGCCGCGCTGCTTTCCCAACCGGTCTAGCAATGGGATATCTTGAGGAATGCCCGCCCTACAACTGCTCTACTGTCACGCCCTGTGCGCTCTGTGGAGCAGGATCCGCCTTCCCGGACGTGTTGTTGCGGTTGACCAGTGTGCTGACGCCTGCTCTCTCTGTCGTGTCTCTGTGGAAGGTATCGCCTGTCCCGGAGCGGTGGTGGCGGTGGAACAGTTTGTCTTGGACGCCTTGCCTCTCTCTGTCGGCTCTGTGGACAGGTATCGCCACTTCCCGACGTGCGTGTGCCGTTGACAGTAGATGGCTACGACACACCCTCTAGCTAGAGCGTACTACTAGTCGTGTAATATATCGCTGTGACCAGGTAATCGCCTTCCCGACGTGGTGTGGCGTTGACCAGTGTCTGCGCCTGCTCTCTCTGGTCTGTCTCTGTGGACCAAGGTATACGCCTTCCCGACGTGTGTGGCGGTGAACCACTGTATGCGGAACATCCTGACTCCCCTTCAAAACTCTACCCGACACCAACACTGGCCGACGGAACCTGGTGAAAATGTCCCAGTGACACGCCCTTTAGTACGAGATCCATCTGCTGTCTGGTCTTCGTTCTTATATATGTGCGAGGCGCTGGCTATGCTCGGAGTGCCGGATGGAAACTTCTGAGTGGTGAGTATATAGGCCGTTATCTAGAACTTTCAACAATCTAGGGGCCATCGCAGTATATATTGAGAGAGAGTGTGAGGTAAAATAATAAGTTTGTATAAATCGTATCGTAAGTGGTGTACCGAAAAGTATTGTAGTTCAGGTTATATTGACGTGTTGCATAACCTTGTGCTGATTATTTGGATTGAGTCGTGTAAACAGTACTTATGACTAATTGTTGTGCATTGCATACAGAAAAGTGTCTGAGGGCGAATGCATTCCTTTGTGATTTGCAACTAACCAACACAGTTTTCGGAGAAAACCTGATGAGACAGGCCAGGATAATGATACTCTTTTGGTTACAAGGTATGTCAGCAAAAAATGATCGAGTATGTTGCACTGGGCATAATAGCTTTCGCCCGATTGGTGCTGATAGCACTTCATACAGGACTCATTAGATCGTCAGATTTGACTGCAAATCTGTCGAGCTTTCTGAAGCATTGGTAGCTATGGTCAGATGTCGGGACAGATACTGAATCTGAATATAGGTGGCGCCACCTCGCATGGCTGCACCGACGCCGGCGGTCAGCGGTCTGCTGTCTCCAGCTGTCTGACCTCGTGGTGCCGGTTCTGGGGGCGAGGCTCAGTAGCGGTGGCAGGGGGAGGGGGATCGGCACGTGCCTCGCGTGACCGCCGGCTGGAATCGTGCTGTGCGGTGAATGGTGCTGACAGCTGGCCTCAGGTCGGTGGCAGGAAATTGTCCGCTGGAGGCTGTGGTTTGTGCTGCAAGTCATTCGGTCAGCTGTTAACAGTCCAAAGTCATTGGCATTTCTGGTTAGGATGTCTTCATATGTTGATGTCCCACGGTGCCCGAGTTATGGAAAGTGTGTTTTTACTAGGCTATTCGGTAATAATGTCGTTCGCAGCGGTCATTGTTCAAATGTTTGCATGAACTCCCACCAGTGTTGGATTGTTTGTTTCGTGACCTGGTTCCGGAGAGTAAAAATCCATGGGCGGAGAGTAGTACAATCTTGTTAATAAAATAACTTCATTTTTTGGGGGGAAATGACGTAACAACCCCTTATTTTGTAATAGATAATGGAATTATATTTCAACTACAATGTCAGTAAGATCGGGTGAAGAGAGCAAAGTGTTTTACAAAAATAGAGCAAAATTATTTGGACCCAAAAAGTCCAAAAAATGGTCAAAATTCCGAGGCTGGGCCTCCCTCTCCGGTAATTGGCTGGTTGTCCTGAACACGTGTCTAAGCGCTCCGTGGTCCATCTCGGTCCTCAGTCCGTCTGATGACCTCAGTCTGGTTCCCCGCGCTCCGGCGCCTGTGTGACACCCCCGTGTCCACCGCAGTGACATTGGCAGCCACGTGGACGGCGTTCGCCGACCGTGGCGGCGCCACAGTCTGTTCCCCGCGCTCCGGCGGCGCGCTGTGTGAGCGAGCGCGCCCGTTGCCACCGCAGTGACCATTGGCAGCCACGGTGGCGACGCACCGCGATCTAGGCTCCGCGCACCAGTCTGGGTGGTCGGCGCCGCTCAGGAGAACAAGGTGACGGGACGCAGGGCCGACGGTCCTCTGGCAGGCTCATTACGCATCGAGGCGGCTCTGCCTGATCAAGCGCGCGGGGCAGAGGACGTAAATTGAGCTGCTGCTTGCGTGTCAGCTGGATGAACGCTACGAAAGCTTTGGTGGGGTGGGGGAGGGAACTGTGGGTGACCTGCGAGCGGGACTGGGAGAGGGAACTGTATGCCTGTGAGTCTCGGTGTCTCTGGGTAATGGTATTTCCGGACGGGCTATTGGGTTGAGTACCCTGACGCACCAGCTGGCGGTGTGGCGGGGACAGCTCGTGGGGCGTTCAGTAGATCGCACTGCGCTCCTGTATGCAGTCATTAATTCTGAACATGTCTTACACCAATGACCAGTGATGTGACCTAGCTTCAGCTTCAGACCTAGCCATATTTGTTCTCTCTACTGCTGAAGATGCTCTATGTTGTTGACGACGCTCCCTGCATCGTCTCGGTAGAACTACACGGTGACGGACATGGTGACCAAGATCGCCGAGGACTTCAAGACGAAGCCGATCGAGGGCATGCTGTCGCACCAGCTGCAGCAGAACGTCATCAACGGCGAGAAGACCATCATCCAGAACCCGAACGAGGGCCAGCGGAAGGAGCACGACAAGTGCGACTTCGAGAAGCACGAGGTGTACGGACTGGATGTACTGATCTCGACTGGAGAGGGAACGGTACGTGACGCAGTGCTGTGGAAAGGCGGTAGTCGGATGTCAGAATGTTATTTGTGGACTTTGTTTGGAGAACAGGGGTGATATGGAGAGAGTGCAAACGGCAAAGTAGTGCTTTTGAAAATGATCGGAAGCCGTACAGTGCATACAAATGCAGAACACTGGTTGCTATTGCGTCATGGAGGATACCGTAAAACTGCTGAGTTATCGGTATCTTCTTGCGTTCTTTATTTTGGAGTGGGGGACGTCATGACAGGACGTCCGAGAGTTCTGGGCGAACAGAAATTCTGGTGACTGGGCTGGATGGGATGGGTGACTGCACTGGTTGGGAGTTTCAAGGAGGAAGTTTTCTTAGTCCAATAAACGGATGACGATTGGGCCTGTTGCGTTAGTCAAACGCTGATTGTCAGATATCTCAGCAAGGTCACGTGACTACCTGAACTGGCCGTGCTATGCCACCATGTCGACCGAGTTGCTGTACTTGCCTCTCCTCGCCAAAGTGGCCCGACAGTCGCTGACACTGGAGTCTGGACAATGTTAGTGACTTACTACTCTCTCCACAGGCCCGGGAGTTGGACGCCCGCACCACCGTCTATAAGAAGACGGATGAGGTGTACAGTCTCAAGATGAAAACGTCCCGCGAGTTCTTGTCGCAAGTCAACAAGAAGTGCGGCACTATGCCATTCAACCTCAGGTCTGTGACTTTGTCCTAACGTATTGTCTGGTCTATTTTGTACTTGTTTAATATGGTATGTTGTATTTAAAGTGATGCATTTGTGCAATGTCATAAGGTAAGTGTTGCTAGATGTAAGCAAATGATTGGGTTCGGTACAAACATTGTATTGGGTTTATTTGCTATGCTAGGGCGACTGTTTGGAGGCCACAGCCATGGCTTGGTCTGGGCTGGGCGCTTGATAGCCTCAATGTGCTTAAGCGCCCCCCTCTCCCCCCAAAAAAAACACAATCACACACACTTGGTCTGGGCCACAGCATGGCGCCCTTAGTATCAGCGTTCTCTGCACGCCTTTGAACTACCGGGCGACCGCGGAAGCCGCTGCTGACACAGCGGTACCCGCCACGTCAATCAGGGCGTCTCGGTGGTGTGTTGGGTAGCGCGTTAATCTTAGGTCCCCTTTTCAGCTTTGGTTCTTTATCCAATACCGAAAAGGCAAAAAACAACCGATCTGGGTTTTTGATGGTTTTTGCTATTCGCAGACCGTGTGATAATTTCTGTGTTATGCAGCCAGAGACGTGGATGGGATTAGATATTGAAATAGGACCGTGGTTGCATGAGGCAACGTGAATGCTAGAATGAAAGTCACAGTTGAGAAATAGAAGGTAAAGCAAAAACCCGTGCTGGGTTTTTGCTTCGAATCTACCACCCAAAAACCCAGTGGGTTGCTGGACCGCTTACAGACGCAGCTAAGCCCCTGCTGATTCAGCTGACTGCTGACCCTGCTGAGTGCTGACCGCCTACAGACGCAGCTAAGCCCCTGCTGATTCAGCTGACTGCTGACCCTGTTAGTGCTGACCGCTTACAGACGCAGCTAAGCCCCTGCTGATTCAGCTGACTGCTGACCCTGCTGAGTGCTGACTTCAGACTCGCTGTTTTGCAGGATAATGGACGATGAGAGGAAGGCGAAGCTGGGCGTGGTGGAGTGTGTTAACCACCGGTTAATAGAGCCGTTCCAGGTTCTCTATGAGAAGCCAGGTACGCATCAATCATCGTTGAAAATAACCATCTCAGTTTGTCTATGGAGAAAAAACATTCGTCAACTGATCACGTGACTGTCGGGTCCTACACGGGGCGTGGGATGCCAGGGCTGCCTGTTCTTTACACTGTATTCAGCCAGTCGTAGTTTCCTGTACGTGACGATAGATGGCGCTAAGTCGCCTATGTGGTACGAAAGGGCTCCTCACAGCTGCTCCGCCTCATTTGTGGATTTCCGCGGGTTGTTTTGCCGGTCAACGTAACAGTGCGATGCTGAGGTCGGTGGGTTATTTCGCTTCGACATTTCAGTTAAATTTTACTTACACTTGACGCTTTCCCGTCCCCCGATATTTTCGTGGGTTCCGTTATTTTTTCCGTTCCCGATGTTTGTGGTGTGTTCTGTTATTTTCCTCGTTCCCCGATATTTTGGTGTTTCGTTATTTTCATGTGGAACGATGGTCCATGAGTAATTGTAAGCTTAAGGCCTTTTTATAACTGCTTTCCTCGTAACTTTCGGTAAAACTATCCGCTTAGTTATGTTCAATGTTTTTATCGAGCTCTTCTAAAACACTGGAACATAGTCATTAGTCACGTTACTGGGCCGCCCTTGCAATGTGCTATGGCCATGTTCAGTCGTTTGCGCTCACAATAATTAATCCAACATTCGATTGCGGGAAATGAGTCTGGTCTTGATCGTCCGATGAAGGCATCCTTGTGCGTGTAATTTCGGTAAAACGTTCGATTTATTGTGCAATGCAATCAAATGTGCAAACTTTTCACGCCATGCTGTGTTAAACGCTTCCCTCTCCGTATGAGCGCGTGCCGCACTGCTGCCCTGTGTGACCCCCGCCCGTTCGTCGTGCCCGCCCCCCACAGACCAGCTGGTGGCCCAGTTCAAGACGACGCTCCTGCTGATGCCCAACAGCACGCGCAAGATCACGGGCGTGCCGTTCGACCCGGAGACTTGCCAGTCAGAGCACTCGGTCAAGGACGAGGATGCCAAGGTACGACATCGGGTCACTGTGTTAATGGGACGTGGAGGTTGCTGTGGGGGAGGGGTCTCAGGCTATCTCGGACGGGGTGGACAACGCTTTGCGGTGAGTGTAGGGAGGGATGTGGTTAGGTTATTTGTAATACGTAAATGAGTTAAAGTTATTTCAGGTGTTATATCTCGGTTTTCCCGTGTTACAGCTGTTGCGAGCGTTCTTGTTCGTCGTTGGGTGTTCACGATTCCATTGTACCTGGTCACATTTACTTTCATTTGTATCTTATCGAAAATATTAGCTGCATTGTTTCATTGCATTGCTTGTTTTTTGCTATGTATTTACACCATACCACCGTCTGCCATGGTTGTGTGGTACGTCCTTCCCTGTGGTTATATCTAAAATCTAAATACCACCTCACGCTATTCAAACACCGCTTAAAATTAACTTCAGGCTCCGTGCCATGCTCAAGACAATGCGCTTTCAAGAGCTGCTGAATAAACCAGCCGACTAGCGCCGCCGTTCAGCGATGTACTCGGCTCTGTTCATGACCAGACCACCCCTGCTCCACAGTCCCTGCTAGCGACGCCGCTCGACAAGAAAAGTGCCAACAGGAAGAAGAAGAAGGCCGCGGCCGCGGCCGCGCCGCCTCAGGCGGTGCCCGTGGCCAAGGAATAGCGACGCCGGCTATCGACCGTCCGGGGCCCTCATCTCTCTATCTCTCCCCTCTCTGTCTCCTTCCGTGCCCTCCTGGGTGACCAGGCGCCGGCCGGAGCCAGTTGCCGACCCCGGCCCGCGCCGCTGGCTCAGTACAACGCGACCGGCCCCGCGCCACGAGCGAGCATCGATCCATACTGCTGCTTCTGTGCTAATTAGGTGTTTGGTTGGTTTGGCTCTTTTACATCACGCAACAGGAAGGAACAATAAAGGGATTTTGTGAAAGTGTTTTGTTAGGTGCGGAGCGGATGTGGAGTGCTGACTGAGGCGGTTGATTGGGGTTTTAGGGCACACCGAGTTTGTGGTCATTTGGCGGCTGGTTGCGACTTGCGATAATTATTTTTCTTTTTTGTATTTGCTGGTCAGATGTGGCATTGGTTAGGGTGCTGGCTAGTTTTCGAGATTCATGGTTTGTGGACGTTCTTCTTGCAAGCAGGTTTGGGTTACATGCAGGTTTAATGCCTGGTATGTTTTTGGTTGAGGAATTTTTAAGCATCTCATTTCATGAACGAAGGCTAACAGTTCTGCAGTATTTGTGCAACTGCTCAATGCGGATAACACTACATTTTCACAGCTGTCTTCACAGAAAATGTTTCACCTTCGAATGTGTGAAATAAACACCTGTTGTGATGCAGCAGATTTACACGAATGTGGTTGCTTACAAACTTCAAATGTAGTTCGCTATGTGTATGAAATAGCTGCGTTCGAAGGAGCGATTCGAGAGGTTTGTCTACCAAAACCAATGTCGGCCGCTAATTGCAGACAACTCGGCGCAGCTGCTAGCGCCTGATATCACGGACGGTAAATCAACGGTCTCGTTTATCAACCCAGAAATTAGGCATAACACCAACTGGTGACAAAACGTCGCAGTTCGCATTTGTCATGACCTACGTTCTGCTGCATGTTGTCGATGGATATGACGTATGAAGTCAATCAGCGTGGATCTCGCAGGAGTCGCCGTCTATGGGTTTGTTCCCGTCGCACCTCTAACCTCTTCAAAGTTGCTCCCACGTGGTCCAGTCGTGTTCTTTAGCACAGAGCAGTTGCAGTTGGAGCAACTTAGAGGTTAGAGGCGCGACTGGAACAGGCCCTAGGCCCTATCAGCCGACAAACGTCTGTCTGTGCCGGACCCGTCATCAGGACACGCTGCTGGCAAATGATGAAGGGTCGAGAGAAATACCGAACCGAGATTCGGATGGCTCCAGCGGGGAATGGAACGAAGATCATGAGGCGGTGATCGCATCTGAAATTAGGTTTTGGTGGCAGCTTCCACGCGGCTTCTCAAGGCACATGTGCTTATTTTTGTCGGATCATCATCGCTGGATAATGGGTGCAAATCGACGATTTAACACTTGTGACCGTGATAACTCTAGAGGGTAACACGATTACAAACCGTCGAGCCGAATACCTTATATCGGTGTTAAGCGACCACGGATTAACAAATTGCCGGTAAGCCTTGCACTGAAACCACGAAACCTTTGGTATCCCGGACAAATCGGGTTATCGATTCGTTACCAAACTATCAGTATGCGCAGTGTTCAGCCAGAATCAAACGGCTACTGTCAGCTGCTCCGTCCTCGGGCGCCATTGCGAGTCTTAGTGGTGCCAGTTTCAGAAAATATTTGTCTGGGCGCAAAGTGACCTTAGCAGGTTACGGCGCGCCCGAAAACCCCAATAAACAAACAACAGTCGACGCGCCCTAAAGCCCCAATAAACAAACAAAAGCAAATATTTGTCCAATGTCCGACCGATGTCCAAGACCATGGTCAGCGGTCGTCGAAACTACGAAAATATTATTTGTAGAAAGCAGAAACAAATGTATGATATGGAATGTAAAAATTCAGTGTATCATTCCCATATATGCATAAAGTTACATGCCATTGACAGATTTGTGTCAAAAATCGCTACATAAGATAATTCCGAAAGCCACAATCATCATATATCCATTATATGCGGCGTAAATTGATTGATAAAAGTAACTGGTAAATAATTTTCTATAACAAGCCAATCCTTGTGCATTCGGATGTCCGAAAATGGCCAAAGAAATATGCTTTTGTCCGTCCGAAACCGAACCGATCTTCGGACAAATTCGGATTTCCGAAAATGTTTGCACCGATTGGCACCACTAATTGTGACCGAATGGACCGCCCTCCGGCGCTATTGTGACCGAACTCAACCGACAAATTGTGCTGCGCAGTCGTGGTGCCCTCCCGACCTCTCGCAGTAGCTGCCGCCCCGCAACAGAGCCGAGTCGGAGGGAAGACGTCACCTGGCTCCCGTCCGATAACTCGGAACTGGGCGTGCCTGTCTGCGGGGGGCCGGCGGCGACGCGCGGAAGGCGCCATCCGCCTGGGAGAGGGCACACTTGTGTGCCCTCTACGCCTGGGAGAGGACACATTCGGTCGGAAGACGGAGACACGGCGTGACGCAAATCGTTGGACTGAGCCGTCACCCCGCCGCACCCTGACAGTACGGTGGTCTGCCGTGACGGTGTGACAGCGGACGTGACGTCAGTGCATCGTCTCCGGAGATCCGGCGTCCTGGGTGTCCGACAGGTGGTGGTGCATCACCTGAACAGGTGATGACGTCACTCGCCGGATGTTGCGTGGCGTATCTCGCCGCCGCACAATCAGCAGCGTCATCGGTCATGTTTGCCATTGGCGTGAACGTGTGCGCTGCTTCCCGTCATACAGCTGTCACAAGGGCAAAGCCACAGATTCTCCAGGACCCTACGGTCTTGGTCAAACTCTCTTGTTCGTGACGACACTCGTCCATTGTTGAAGTGACTAACCGCCTAACCATTTGCTAACCATTCTGAACCGTGCCACTCTGCCCAGTCCCATCACACCACGCCGTTCCCACAGACCGGCTCAAGGCACGCCCCTGCGGCGACCCCACCCCACCAAGGCCCGGTCGGGTACCCCACCCGGCACGGGTCTTCACCCCACCCCGGCACGGGTCACCCCACCCGCACGGGTCACCCCACCCGGGCACGGGTCACCCCACCCGGCACGGTCACCCCCCCCGGCACGGGTCACCCCACCCGCACGGGTCACCTCACCCAGCCACGGGCACCTCACCTACCCCGGCTCGGCGCCACCTTACCCGACGGAACGAGTCACCCCGCCCCGCCACGGGCCACCCCACCCCGCCCCGGCTCGGCTCGGGCCACCCCACCACGCCACGGCCTCGGCACGGGCCCGCTCCATCCTGCCGGGAGCGGCGGTCGGCTGTTGAGAAATGAGTCACGTCCGCTGGCAGTGTGATACGGCGCGGGCTATCTACACCGCCAGCCGCCGTCCTGCCCGCCCCCGGCCGGCCGCTTCGAGCCAGTGATCGGGCAGGACAAGAGAGATAGCTCTGTCAATACGGGAAGATGAACCAACACTGGACATGTGGACTGACCGGGCCAGCGTGGCACGGTCACTCGTCCATCATGAATATATCATCGTTCATTCCCAGCAGTATCGCTGGCGTTTCCGGCCCGGGATGAGTGCACACCAGATGTCGCACGAGGCAGATGACGGCCCGCAATTCCGCGGTGGCGGCACGCCGACAAAAACTGACTCGCTTATCGAGCATACAGATGTTCCACCAACATCCACATTCCACACAGACGCAGGACCTCAGAAACAACGTGTTTATTATACGAAGCGCGGGCCAATAACTGAGCTGGTCGGCACTGTCCTCTGCTCGCTCAGTGCTCGGCAGTAGACACGCGGCGCTCGGAAGGCTGGCGGCTCTGGAATGGAGGCCGATTCCGGCCCCGGCCCGCCTCGCCCGCCCGCCGGCACCGCCACGCACCGTCACGCATTGCCACAAGCACAAGCGGAATCATAGCGCGCGCCGCACCGCCCGGTAGGACAGAACGGTCTATCACCGCTGAACCACGCCAGCAGATATCAAAATCACAATAACCTTGGCGAGAGCCAGCATCAACTAGCATACTTAACAACGACTGATCGTTACATGGGCGGCGCCGCCGGCCGCGGCAGCCTATCGGGCTTCACATCGGCCCGCTCTGATCGGCAACAGGTTATCACCGGCCCCGCACGGGCTGGTACGCACTCTCATTTCCGCATGCGCCCACTTGTTCAAGCTTAAATATTGCTCGCACCCGGACGAGCTCCCACATTGTTGTGCATTTTACCTGAACTCGTAAAACTTGGCCTCTCCCGACGCCGGCACACGTTTGGTTTGGTTGTCACAAATAACAAGCTCCCGCCTCAAAAAGGCATCTCCGCTCAATATTAACTCTCCAGAAGAAACGGTCCCAGAACAACGTACTACCTTGTCGAGCCACCCCGACAAGTTCATCGAATGTTTCCCACGGCGGCCTGTCCAGTATCGGCAGCCATGGCACACGGCCTCTCCAGATTAGTTTGTTCCGTCTGTGGCCAACCGTCCTCCTACAACGCATCTACCTTAGCTGACGCGCATGCCCAGCTTGTCCAGGCAGCGGACGCCCTTCTCTGCGTACTCCTCGCGCGTGATCCAGAAGTTCTCCTTGTCCTTCATCACGTCGGCCAGCACCGAGCCGCCGATGAACACCATGTCCTTGCGGCGCGGCGGGTCCTCGATGCGGATCTTGAACTTGGCCAGCTTCTCGGCGTCCCCGGCGAGTACACGCTCCAGGTAGAGCTGTTTGATCTCTCGAGCCGCGAGTGGCAGGCCTGGTATACTCTCTCTGTGAGCTACGTGATGTTTGACATCTCCGACCGGATGTCAATGTCCGCCGCCTGGATCGTGCTGAACACCAGCTCGGCCATGCCTGAGCTATTCTGGTGCCTGTTTTCAGACAGATAGACAATGCTGAACTCCAGTCTCGGCCATGCCTTGCCAGGCACTGGGTTTCTATCGGGTCAAGACAGTATTAGACAATGTCGACACAGTCCTCCTCCTCTCTCTTGTCGATCACATGTGATTTGGGGACAGTATGGACAGATGAAACCGACTCAGACAGACAACAGGACAGGACAGGACAGGACAGGACAGGACAGGACAGGACAGGACAACAGACAGACAGACAGACAGACAGACAGACAGACAGACAGACAGACAGACAGACAGACAGACAGACAGTTAAGACAGAGCTATTACAGAAGACAGACAGACAGATCAGACTTCAGAGGCAGGAGCATGACAGCAGATCAACAACAGACAGATCAGACTATCCATAGCGTAGATGCGATTACTTCTAGACATGTCTATCAGAAGACAGACAGGAACAGGACAGAACCGACAGGGACAGACAGTACGATCATCTCTGTACTATATCTATACCATATCTTAGACAGACAGACAGACAGACAGACAGACAAGACAGAAGACAGACAGGACAGACCAGACAGACAAGACAGACAGACAGACAGACAGACAGACAGACAGACAGGACAGACCAGGACAGACAGACAGATCCAAAACAGTAGGCACCACTCAGTAAATGTTTAAAGCGCCATTATAATTGCAATTATCTGATCTTTTTCGCTTTCAAAGGCCTGAAGATTAACATGTTCCAACCAATATTATAAGTGCCTTAAAAGCACAACGAGAACAGCCTGGGGAAGACCATTGCAGAGTAATCAAGCTGAACAAGGACGGTCTCATAAAGGCGTTTGCGGCGTAATAACGGTGCCCTATGTCACCTTAGTTCAGCCAGAAAAACGACGCAAAAGCAGACATGTGCACCGTATCCCATAAACGCGATGCTTAGACCGCCAGTTCTAGAAAATGCAGTGCCGACATTTGCATAATCATCCTTACGTGGCCAGACAACAGTTCTCACGCTAAATGTCGCCACATGTAAGACCCCTGTCGGGATCTTAGTACCGGTCACACGTTTGCAACATCAAAGGCCCGACAGCTGCTACTTCTTACACACGGTTCGTTAGTAGGGGTCGGAGGGCTCAAACGACGGGAGATACACCATTCGAAAGCTGAGCTCGCGCTGAATCAAGCGATGCAATTTTTCGAAAATCTGTCGATTTTTTTTCTTTCAAATCGACATTTTGTCCGAAATCGCGCCCTGTTTGTTTGGCCAGGGCTATCGCGTATGGTATGGCTAAAATGCAGACAAATGACATGTCTACCGATTCGTCATGCTCTGCACGTCAAGGTCGCACAAGATTCAAAGTCATTAGATGGTTGAATTGGTTGCACGGCTGTATCAAAGCCAAGCGCTCTCCGTGTTGGCACTAAGGTGCACTTCCACTTGCGCCTCACGCGCAGAATCGCCCCTCGCGACACGCGAGCTGAGCACTGCCGCGCCGTGACCCGGCTTACGGACGGCCTCGGCCAGTCACGGACGAACAGTGTTGCAACGTCTATATTGAAAACACTAGCTCTTGTCCAATAGCCCAGTTATTCAAGGAGATCGTTGAACAATTATCCAGCCACCTCCCGATTGCTTGCCAAATAGTTTTTACAAATATGCATGAACACCATATTTTGTCAAATGTAAGCCTCCTTGACACTTAGGGACTGGCGCCTGTTCCACAGCTTCACCACTTCGAGTCTGTTACACGATGCGACGTCAGAGTCCACGGCGCGGTCGCCGCCGGCCGGCTGGTCGGTCAGGGTCAGGTCATGACCGGCGACGGCGGCGCTGTGGCCTCTGACGTCACATCGTGTACAGACTCAAAGTGGTCGAGCTGTGCCGGCGCCCAGTCCCGGTCAGATGCTACGTTGGACAAATATGGTGCATGCAATTGTCAAAAAGTCCTATTTGCAGCAATCGGAGGTGGCTGGAAATTGTTACGATCTCCTTTAAATTAACCTGGGCTTATGGACAGGAGCTAGTGTTTTCAACATGCCGGCGGACGTACTCCGTGGACTGGCGAGAGCCCAAAAGGTTCCGTAAGCCGGGTCGGCGGGCGCGGCAGTGCTCAGCTCGGCGGTGTCGGCGAGGGGCGATTTTGCCGCGTGTCAGGCGGCAATGTGGAAGTGCACCTTAGTGCCTTCACCGGGAGCGTTTGGCTTTGATGCAGCCGTGCAACCAATTCAACCATCTAATGACTTTGAATTTTGTGAGACCTTGACGTGCAGAGCACGACGAATCGGTAGACATATCCTTAGTCTGCATTTTAGCCATACCATACGCGGTAGCGCTGGCCAAACAAAGAGGGCGCGATTTCGGACAAAATGTCGATTTGAAAAAAGACCCTCGACAGATTAAAAAAAAAATGCATCACTGGATTCAGCGCGAGCTCAGCTTTCGAATGGTGTATCTCCCGTCGTTTGAGTCCTCCGACCCCTACTAACGAACCGTGTACAGTTATATAGTGACATCACCAGCGACGGAAATAAAACGGTTCGACACCTCATAGCAAGCAAACCCCACACGCTGTGAGACCCATACAGGGGCGCAGCCAGACCTTCAGAAAAGGGGTTCTTGTCTCCCTTTCCAAAGCGTTGAAAGTGCCAAAGAAAACGGATGAAAAAGCACGCTACAGGGATGGAGAATGCAGTATGACAGGTATGACATCGACCATATCAACTTGTACGGGCTGGAGTTAGCAGACTGCCAAAAATACGACTTTGGAAAAATGACGAAAAAAACTTTGGAACCAGCGACACCAATTTTGAATCAGCTATACCAATTTAGAAAAAATCGACTCAAGACCTGGAACTCTTAAATCAATTGCACCGGGAGCGGCGCGATTTTTTTTAGTCTTACGGCCTGGATATGCATTCTCATCAATGCGTCGTATTGCGCATGGTGCAGACTTCTAAAAATGTTATTGTGCGTTTAAAAGTGCGATAAAAATGATAAAGCTAACTATTTTGCCCAATCATATAGGAAATTAGCAATATAACACGTAAATGCGCCGAGAAATGGCACGATTTGTGAAACTGCATATAATGGATTTTGTAATTAAATTGCGCCATTTTTTAGCTACATTCGAAGGACAACTGCATTAGTTGAAAGGCCCGGGTCCCTTCAGAACGTCTAGGAGCCCCTCCGACCCTTTCAACGCCTTTTCGATCTGTTCAGGGACTCATCTGTAATGCCAAAAGACATGATAAGGAGTGGGAGATATATATTCAATATTTCTCGCCTTGCCGACATGCTCAGGGGGCCCTCCGATCTGCCCTGTGGCCCCTCCGTGCTGACTAGGGGCCAATTCGGCATGTTCAGGGGCCCTTCTGACCCACCCAGGGACCCTTTCGGTCTGGTCAGGACGGCCCTTCTGACCTGCACAGAGGCCCTTTGAAATTCCCAGGGGCCCTTACGACTTGGCAGGGGACTGCGCTGGCTGCTTCGTCGAACAGACCCAATGGGCCCCAGGGCAAGTTCGATAGCCCCTGAACAGACTAATGGCCCCTGGACATGCGCGAGAGGCCCCTGTGTATTTGGGGGGGGGCTGGGTGGGTTCAATTGACCCCTGGATATGCCCAAGAGGTCTTCTGGGTTGGTTTCGAAGCCCTTTAAGTGTCTCTGAGGGCCCTTTACATGCACCCCTGGTCGCCTGGTTTGAGGACTCCTCTATGTTTTTTTTTGGAAGCCATTTAGCTAATGCACATGTTATCTGGGTAAATCTCGGTGGGCCCCCTGTGACCCGTAAGGAGGGCAATTGCCCTCTGGCTGCGCCTCTTGACCCAAAGCTCATTAACCCTCGCCCGTGCAGGGGGATGGATGCCACCCCTTA
The DNA here is from genome assembly GCA_014673585.1 of Semibalanus balanoides. Classification (NCBI taxonomy): domain Eukaryota; kingdom Metazoa; phylum Arthropoda; class Thecostraca; order Balanomorpha; family Balanidae; genus Semibalanus; species Semibalanus balanoides. The sequence goes on along the minus strand of VOPJ01014669.1, from coordinate 9,857 downwards.
GTAATCCGTTGTTCAGGAATAACTCGCGTATATACAAGTGATAGCGATTAAACTTCAACACCAAACTTTTGAATAATTTGACACATACTCTGCAAATTTCAAACTTCCACCCCCATGACCTGTGACCTATGACCTGTTTCTCAAGGTCATGTCAGGCGCAAAAGGCGTCTTGTACTATCGATGCTTGCAACTTGTGTAGTTTCCGAGTGTTTGCTGTTCAGGAGCATAAGCAAAGGTGTTAACAGGTGATACTGATGGTTCCTACTGAGATCGTGACCTTACCTGACCTATTCAGAGGTCAACCGAGGTCACTGACCTCCGATAACCTGAGACACTGTTTTACCTCTGGCAGTTTCTTTGACATTTTATGACGCTGATTTCAAGTTTGGCATCCATTTTACATAATGATATGTTCCACTGGTCATTCTCTTTCACAGGTCAACCGAGGTCACTGACCTCCGATGACCTGATATGACCATTTGGGATTATGGTATTTTCAAGGACATTTTTGCGACGCTGATTTCAAATTTGGCACACATTTTGCATACTTATATGTTCATTCACGATTCTAGCTCGATTATAATTCAATTTCTACACATGCACGATTCTGATGACATCCGGGCCATTGACATGACCTCAGAAGTTACCTAATGACGACCAAGAACCTTAAAATCGGGTATTATCGGCTTCCTCTTATCACAAACAACACGATAGTTTTTTAATCGAGGCTCTAGCTCAATTAGAAGCGAAACGCCAGGGGGTCATACCCTAACTCCTCCCCCCGCACGGTCACGTTAGGTATCGGACCTGCACTGGCGAGGGCTAAAGCAGGACCGTCACATTCAGAGTATTGCCGACTGTTAGGCCATAGCTTCCTTAGTTATCACATCAAAAATAAAAGTAAATCACACAATATGAGGACACATAGCAAAATGGGCGCTTCCTTCGAATACTTCGCGAAAAAGGTTCGTAGCTCTACCATAAATAAATTTGCATCTTGACAACTGATGAAAACCAAAAGCGAAGGAAAACAACATTTCAAGTAGCAAAATATCAATTAAAGTCAACACGCTTATAGCGCAATCAAATCAGAGCAAACAGTGCAGATGACAGCAAACAGTGCAGCAAACAGTGCAGACACGATCACCTTGCGGCCCTGGCCGTTCATGGCGACGCGCTGTCAGAAACACAGGGAGGAGCGTCACATCACAGTCGGAGCATCACATCACAGTCGGAGCATCACATCACAGCGTCACCAAAGTGTCCAAAGTGAAAGTGATCAGTCACCAAAGTGAATTTTCGCAAATTTTTGCCCTTTTGGAATATTATCCCTACTTTGAAACATCCGACCGAAAAGTAACAGCAGTCCAGCCTCTGCGCAGCCCGCTTACCGAAGCCCTCGACGTTAATGAGATGCGGCTGGAAGAGCGCCTCGGGCGCCTCGAAGCGCTCGCCTCCGACCTTGATGACGCGTCCGTCGGGCAGCGTGTACGACTCGACCAGCACGGTGGTCTCCAGCGCCAGCCGCTGCTCCTGCTCGATGTTGTAGCCCACGTAGCACAGCTTCTCCTTCATCATCCGCACCGTCTCGAAGTCGGCCGAGTGGTTGAAGGCGTAGCCGCGCAGCAGCAGCAACTTGATCATGTACCGGGTGATGTCGCGACCGGCGATGTCCAGCCGTCGCGTCAGGTGGGGCAGCGCGAAGCCCTCGTACACGGGGCACACGTGCGTCACGCCGTCGCCCGAGTCCACCACCACGCCGGTCAGCAGGCCCTGCGCGTACAGCGTCAACACAGCCTGAATGGCCACGTACGCGCCGGCGAAACCGTACTTCTCGAACATCACCTCGATCATGCGCTCGCGGTTGCGCACCGGGTTCATGGGCGGCTCGGTGAGCATGACTTTGCACTCGCGCGGCGTGATGTTCATCTTCTCCTCGCCGAACGTGTAGTCCCACACGTGCAGCATGTCCTCCCAGTTGCGCACGATGCCGTTCTCCATCGGGTAGCCGACCTGCAGCATCGAGCGCAGCTTGCTCGCCTCGTCGCCGACCATCAAGTCCTTGACCTCGATGCCCTCGATCTTGTTCTCGGCGCGGATGATGGGCCGGCCGACGATCGAGGGGAAGATGTGCGCCGGGAAGTTGGCACCCGCGTAGCCGCACTTGACGAAGCCGGTGCCATTGTCGCACACGATCACCTTGCGGCCCTGGCTGTCCATGGCGACGCGCTGTCAGAAACACAGGGAGGAGCGTCACATCACAGTCGGAGCATCACATCACAGTCGGAGCATCACATCACAGCGTCACATCACAGGGCGGAGCGTTACATCACAGCGTCACATCACAGTCGGAGCATCACATCACAGCGTCACAACACAGTCGGAGCGTCACATCACAGGGCGGAGCGTTACATCACAGCGTCACATCACAGTCGGAGCGTCACATCACAGTCGGAGCATCACATCACAGCGTCACATCACAGCCAGCTGGACACATCGGTATTCTCTACTGTCTGTCTGGCCGGCTATCAGTTTTGCCAGACTGAAGAGAGCACAGCGAACAGAGACACAAATGTTTACTGTTGACCCAGCACAAACATGCATCATGTGACTTCACTGGCTGCAGTTAAGATGGTAAATTATGACACAGGAATGCCAATGATTACAATGTTAAGACAACTGCAGTGCATGGCAGGTGTTCTAAATGCAACTGAACACATCAGTGACAATGATACTTGTGTTAGGCAAGTTTAAAGTTACTGTTATTAATTAAACAATTACTTCAAATCACTAGCAGATAGATGAGCACTATTGCTACTATCATGAATAGCATGCATGACAAATATGATAGCAACAACCTGGCAGCCTCAAATGGTAATTATTTCGTATTGGTTCTTTAATATGGTAGACTTTTGATATTTTGTTTATAATTAATGGGAAATCAGTTATTTTATTGTTATGGTGTTCATTAGTGTATGTAGTATGTAGCATGGAATATATACAATTATTATTTTGAACACACAAATTCTCAGGGGATATTTGATATCACCAGCAAAGTGTCATTGACCATGTAGCATTGCACTACCTGTCTGCTGGAATTAAACAGAGATCATAGTTCAATATCATTGCATATTCCAGGCTCTGTGTTAGATGCAAGCCTAATGTGCAAACTAAGCATATTGCATATTATTTTGTATGAAATTACGCATCCAAAGATAAATGATGACCATGACCTTACTGTGACATTATAACGATGGAGACATTAGTCGTGGCCAGACTCAAAGTACCTATTGCATGTTCGGCGAGATCTCGTCGGTGCAGGCCTGTCCTGGCTGGTCCGGATTTGGAGAAGTTGGTGCGAATTCAGTGCGGTGAGGATTTGGTAGGGTGCGGTGCGGATTTGGTAGGGGTGCGGTCAGGCTCGTAATGGTGCGGGTACTATACTAAGCAACGATTACAGATCACAACGTTTGTATTGACACTACTGCCACATAAGATTACAGCCACATAGCTGACTCTATTTCCAGGTAAAATTCACAAGTTTGTGGAAAAACCACTTATTATATATCTTTTGTTCTACAAAAAGTTCCCTGCGGATGGGAATAAATAACTATTTTTCCACAAAGGGCTCTCAAAACAGCTTAAAAATCTGGTTTCGTGACCTTATTTGGTAAGATGGTCCAAAGGAAAATTGGCGGTAGCCCAATACAACTTTCAAAATCGTTTACAGGAGACGTTGTGTGTTCATATATCCCACGTGGACAGTGTGGAAGTGAGTATTCTTGATCCATGACGGATCTCGTGCAGCGCATTTCCTACGTGATTACCGAGCGGACGCAAGGTATTTTGTCAACGGGGGGACCCCCGTTGAAAGTCTGACATCCTAGTAAGAAGCAAATAGCAAGCGCCTAAGCGACTCAAACTCGGGCTGCCACTACCGGGTGAGGTCAGAAGCACAGTGCTCTCCCTACTGGGATACCTACATATGGCACAAGTGATGAAAATTTGGGGCTTATGGGCACAACTCTGACCTAACGCAACAACAAGCGCCACAACTTCTGAGCTCTGTTCAGCTGCCGGCTCTCGTGAGAGCGCTCACTGACGTCACACAGGGCTGTGACGTCACAGTGAGTGATGTCAGCTCGTGCACGGCTGAACACCCGCGAGCAAACCCACTAGCTGGCTGTGATAGTGATCTTTTCCAATCACATGAGTGCTGCTTGCGCTTGAGCACGTGGCGTCACAGAAAGGAACACACATACATGACAAAATGTGCATGACACAACCGGTTTCTCACTCCTGATTGGTAGATCGCACGTTGCTAGGCAACCTGCGAGCGCACTGGCACTGACTCAGCCGACCCCAGAACGGCGCTCTGGGTCATTTGGCTACATGGTACAAAACACTGAGGAGCACACAACAGCTGATGTCAGTGAACAATCACATTGGTCGAACTGCAATAACCCCCCAGGCATTTTAGATGCTACAAAACTTAAATATGTGGTCACTATGCATCTTTCAAGACACTATTATGCACCTGTTATGCTATTTGTATGTATCTTAACTAACAAGATCAGAAGAAAAATCCATAGTCACAGCATGCTCATCCACCACAATCGTTGATATATCTATAGTATTTATGCAGCATCTATGCAGTATAGTAAAGATACCTATGTTGATGCAGGAAGATATGCAGGAAAAATAAGGATCGCTCATGATGCTATTGGAAAAGGGCAGACCCATAAAGACCGCTCTGCTTACCTAACCTACAGACCCTATCAAGTGATCCTTGGGGCCAAGTTTTACCTATCAACAGTTGACTGCACCCTGTGGCCAAATATGTGATGTCACAGCCAGACCTCCATGGACGACTTTATACTTTCTTGCATCAAGGCCAGTTGTTAGTCACCTGGCGTGCAAATAAAGTTTGGCCACGAGCGAGGCGGCGGAACCGGCGAAATATTAATTAATAATGATTGAAGTTATAATTAGTTTAAGTGTAAAATGTCTTCGGGAAGACAGCCAGTTAGGTTAGCCTCAACTATGTTATATTTGCTATCAATTGGTGGGTATATTATAGAGAGTTGCCAACTAACTAAGGAGGGGGGGGGGGCGTTCATTTATACAGCTGGTGCTTTAGAGTGTCAGTATTGTCCACAACCACAACCACCATCAGCACAAAAAGTATGATATTGTTGCGGGATTTGACTTTTATGCTACCGCTTTTATTTAATTCTGATGTGGGTAGGGCTAAGAGTATTATTGGGGCAGGTATCCCACTTACATGCTTCAAAGTTAAAGAAGTGGGATGGGCGGTGCTGCAAGATTGATGTTAACCCGCGCACCGACGCAAAGGGGAAGGGACGGATGAAGGGGAAGGGGAAGGGAGGGACGCACACCTGAGGTTTTTCAGGAGTAGCGGAAAAACGGCGGCGCGCACAAATTGTGCACAGCTGTATAGGCATTAACTACTCACACATTGTGAAAGTTTTGATCTCCTAACTTTCAAGGTCATGTCGTCAGGTCGCATTAAATGACCTGACCTCAAGTCACGTTTTTTAAAGTTTGACATAGCAAAGCCACAATGGTTAACCAATACTCGTTTTGAACTCACGTGGTGTGTAATAAGGAAGCTACTAAAGTACCCTACAGCTTTGTATACCTCTGATCTGTTTTTATTTGGTGAACACAGGAAGCATATGGCTCGGATCTCCAACAAAACGGATCTCGGGGATCTGACTCTGTGGGATCTGGATCCGGATCCGCTGGCATCATAGATCCCTTCACAAATTGTCGATGGATCCACTGGATCGATCGAATCCCGTCTTCCAAATACTTTGTCGAGGATCCGCTGGATCGAGAATCGCAGGCACCATTTTGCATGGGATCGCTCCGGGGATCCAGATCCGCCATTAATCACCATATGTATATTTTCGGAACCAATTTTTTAAAGTAATTTGTCACGTGAGCTCTTCATATCGTTGTTAATCGCAACTTAGCTGGGTGCATGCTTTTAAGTTACATTTTGTCCCAATAAATACTATACTATCTAATGGCGCATTAATATGCAAGTCGGATCCCTGTCGATCCGCACAGATCCGTTTTGAGATATTAGATCGTGCTGAGTCCTGTCCGCCCTATTTTTCGATTGTTTAATCAGGACACTTGGACTCCAAATCCTGTTGCAATTTAATTCGAACAGCACTGGGATTCCCAAGGATCCCCTATGTTACATTGTATGGAATCCAGTGGGATAACCGATCGGCACCATGCGTTTTTCGTCCGAGGAATGTATCTTCTAGGGGATCATAGATCCTACTTTCAGATCCATGCACATGTCTGTTGGTGACCTGAGGTCATGTCAATTTCGTGACCTTCCCATTATAAGTCAATGGGAGAAAATTCAAATGTGCACCAATCAAATAAACCTAGCTTAATCTGGTCAGTTTTCATCAATATCACTATTTGGGGGCTTAGCAGAAACATGCATGTTGGAATTGTCTTCTGTGACCTCTTTCAGGTTAAATCCAATGTGCAATCTTTGATCCCACTGGATCCTTCGACAGGTTAAAACATATGCCCCAGGGCATATGTTTTTTGTACAATAACTCACCTTCTATGTGGGGCAGAGTGATAGGGTTTTCACCATTCTGTTTCTCTTATCGATTGTCAAGTGATATAATATTTGACCTTGACATGACCTCAGGTCAGTCCATTTTTTAATTTGACCTAGCTAGGCTATCCGATATATTATTTGATGCACCGTGACAAGAGAAACGTGATGACAAAAGCATTGCTCTAGCTTTTGTAAACAAAAAGTTATCAGCAAAAAAAGTGAAATGTAACATTTTTACATTTGCTGACCTCTGGAGCCTCAACTATTGACCCCATCTCAAATCTGAGGACAAGTTGCAGAAAGAGCGTTTCAAGGGCATTTCAGTGTTTTTCCTTATGTTCCTAGTAGCTTTCTTAGTTACAAAGCTAGCCCGGATTATGTGAAGCAATGCTCAAATTACTCAAAATATGGGAAACTTTTACCTGTTTTGACCTCTGGTGACCACAACATTGACCTGATAAAAAAGTTGCATGTATTTTCTCTTGTACTCATCACGGCCTACCGAACACCATTTTTCGTTTCTCGCTATGTTGCATAGTTTTCTATACCTCTGGGGGTATCCACCCCCTGTCAGTTATAAGTTGGCTCAGACCCTATTGGTGCAAGGGTTAAAGGAAACAGTTCACCTTGTCAATGGGATTTTGAGTTGAGATAGCCAAGCTGTTCCCCATACTCAAAATGACTTGAGAAGCTTTCTCATCTTCATAAAACCCCTTTAATTATTTAATATTGAGTCCTACAAGTCAGGAACAGGAATACCAGGAAACTTGAGTAGGTAGCAAATTGGCTGATTTTGGCTGAGTTGATGTATGATTATGACACACAGATGATGTAAGACTTGGGAAAGTGTTTGATAAGCAATATAATAGATAGTGCTGGTGCTGAACAGGAACATACTGATTCATTACCTCATTCCCTTGATTGCAAGAATAAACTTAGTGAGATATTTATTATGATTTTGATGTTTAAATCATCTAAAAACTATTTTGCTTAGCAACATTCTGTAGCATGTGTAGCATTCAGTGGTAGCCTAAACATTCCAGGCTCGCTTACAATAAATGATTTGTCCTGACACTGCCTCGTACCAGACAGTGTGCGGCGCACACTGCGCACACTGTGCGCATACCTGTTTAATTGGCTGCCCAACCGCTGAGTGATAGGAGTGGGCCGGCAAGACCAAAGTGCCCGTGACCTTTATACTGTGCATGAACTTGTGACACAGAATACAGACAGACACCCACAGGAAGGTTGTGTGCGAGAGTACAGAGCACGGACAATGAGCGACAGTGGCAGACATTTACATGTAAATATATATTTGTGTGGCTTACTAGTAGCATAATAATTCATTTCTAGCTTCTTTCAATCTTATCTTTTTGAAGTTATTTTTAGTTTTTTAAAGGTGCACCTGTAGTCTTTTTTAACCAGAAACGTATGTTTTTATATTGATAACTTTGTCATCAATGGGCAACTGGACATATGGAGCAGTCCAAAAGCATACATACACAGCACCTAAATCCAGTATTTTGACATGCTCGATATTGCACCTCTTTCCAACCTGCGTAGTTAAAACTTGTACTATGTTAATTCATCATTATTTGAAAGTACATTGGTACCTACCTTTCAATTAAGCCAAATTGAAATATCTTCTTGCTATAAGCATTTAAATCTAGAAACAAACAACAAGAGAGTTTCAATTCTCAATAAAATTAGAAAAATATGTACTACAATTAACAAAACTTCAAAATCAATAAAAACAGGCTCTGATTCAGAGCCTTCACTCTAAACACCACATCAAAAATACGTTACCGGCTTATCGGTGGAAAAGCAATTTCTGTCTGATTTTAGTCAAAAAGCGATAACGTTCTTCGCTTGTAACTACGAATGAAAGCTTAGTACAAAAATAGCAACTAATCAAAACGAAGATACGTTGCTTGGGAACTATCAATAGCGATTTAATTGAACAGGAAGAGAGATTGCGGCATTTGAATGTATACGCCCTCGCCAAATATGTCGACACATGCTGTAGTGATGGATCGTTATCCCGTAAAAATACTTGTGTGAAAGAAGTAACAAGAAACAAATAAGTAACTAAAAGTACACTCATTCATCCTTGACATGCTTTTGTATTTACCTATTCAATGTATCGTGGACATGCGGACCGAAGCGGTCTCTCCCTAAACAAACCAAACAAAATCCTTGACAGTCCCATCGTGATGAGGCTGGTCCGTCAGATGCGTTCCGACGGTCCAGTTTTGCAGTGTTTTGACGACTGATAACTTGCCTTCAGTCCGGTCTCATTCTAAGCGGCAACCAGACAGTGAACAGGTGCGGATCCAGGATTTCGGTCAGGGGGGGAGCGACATACAAAATGTTACGCCCTCCGGGCGTGCACTAGGGACGCGCCATTATCGCGACCCGGCTCAGGGGGGGGGGGGGGCGCATGCCCTATAGCCCCTGGATCCGCACCTTGTCAAACTCAAATTGTCCGGTTTGATGGTTGACTGCGACTGGCTCGACTGCCCAATCTGGCAGCAGATATGATCGGCTCGGCACCCACAGTCCGTTGTGATAAAGCAGCTGGTAAGTCGGACTGTAAGGTTTGACGGCAGCTGGTCGGTCGGCTGGTAAAGTCTGACGGTAACTGCCAACTGGTCGCACTGGCGGATCTGGGGCGGGGGAGGGGCCTCAGGGGCAAATGCCCCGTTCCCCAAACCGCCTGAAATCGCGCAAATTTACACATTTCCTGCTGTAGAAGGACATCTAAGCAACTTTTACCAAGGAAATGATATTTTGAAACGTCGGCCATGTCGGCTGGTAATCATCCATCAGACCTTACCGTCCGACCGACCAGCTGCTGTCGGAAAAAAAGAAATGCGATGAGTTTTTGGATTTATTTTTTATTTTTTGGGGGGTGATGCCCCCTAAACCTCCACAAACTGCCGTTCTAGATCCGCCAGTGGCTGGTCAATGGGGATGGGAATGGGATGACTGACTCGACTGACTGTCGGACGGTAAGGTCTGCTGGCAGCTGGTCGGTCGGACGGTAAGGTCTGACGGCAGCTGGTCGAAAGGACGGTAAGGTCTGCTGGCAGCTGGTCGGTCGGACGGTAAGGTCTGACGGCAGCTGAACGGTCAGACGTTGTCGACTCCTTATTTTGCCGACGTTGTGTTGTGTGGTTCTCCGTCCATGTCCCTGGATTTAAATCCGAAAGATTACGTGAGATGTTAAAATAACGAAAAT
>VOPJ01014668.1:0-44194 GCA_014673585.1 Semibalanus balanoides | reverse complement strand
CAGGCCGCCCGACTCTAGTCTGCATTGTCGCTGGAGCTGGGAGAGCTGAGACGCCAGACCCAGGCCGCCCACCACCCTGTGTCCTGCTCTGATGCCGCCAGGGGCGTAGCTTCTCCAGCCAAAAGTTCGGGGGGGGGGCCTAAGCTGGGAAAAATCGCAATCAAAGTCCACAGTACCAACTACCATCAAATCTAGTACCAACAAAGTTCACACATTACATATTTCTCCACGGATTTTACCCACTTCCTCCACCAAGTTGGAGGGCTGAAGCCTAGCTGGGAGGCTTAAGTCCCCCTTCCTCAACTGAAAAGATCCGACAACCCTGGTCGCCACTCCATCGATCCCAGTGCACCAGGGGCCACCCTGATGACAGCGGCAGATGTTCTACTCGGGTGTGGATGTCATGAGGCGGGCGGAGAGACCAGTGGATGCGGGCGGAGAGACCTTTGGAGGCGGGCGGAGAGACGGTGTTCGCCCGGCTTAGCAGCTGCTGATCTCGGAGCTACAACGCCTGATCTATGATCTCAGAGCCAGCCACAGGTGGGCGGCCAGCTCAAGGCTGCCCTCCCTGGCGGCGTGTCGCAACAATAAGCGGTGTCTCGGTGGGCCGGCCGGCTGCCTCTCATGGTGCCCGCTGGTAACACCCCTGATAGCAGCGCGGAGAGCAGCGCACGGTTCGGTTCATCAAACCACGCCAGGCATTCCACGTATGGGTGAGACCGACACCGCCGGCGCCGCTGCCGCGCCATGACGCGCCGCTATGTGCGTCACTAGTGGCGCTATAAACTGGTACCGGATGTAACTGGCGTCCGGTGCAACGATGGACCGTGTGCGTTCGGACCGGTGCAGTGCTCTGTTGTGCCATGGGTCCCACTCATCTGGTCAGGGCTAGCCACGGGTCCCACGCATCTGACCAGGGCTAGCCACGGGTCCCACTCATCTGACCAGGGCTAGCCACGGGTCCCACGCATCTGACCAGGGCTAGCCACGGTCCTCAATAAAGCCATTTCATCTTGGGCCTGCCAGTTTCTTGGGACAGGATCATTATGATTCGTGACTGCCGGTGGAGACATTCGGGATGGAAGATGAGTGAGGATCATAATGATGACTTGCATTTATTTTTACAGGTCATCATTCGTGACACACAAAAACACATACAAACAGCATTGATAATGGGATCAATCTGTCAGTGAACAGGTGTGAATGGAAAACAACTTAGATAACAGCTCAAGCAAATTTATAACTGAAATGACTTGCTCTTATAGTGAGTTGCAGATTTAACATTATTGTTGTTTGTGTCTTTGTGTTTTCCCGTCATTCCGGATGGTTCCACCCTAGGATAATACCGGGGAAGAAACGTGCCATACACGTTTTTGCACGTTTTTCCCGTGTCACCTCCAGATAAAAACTTCTCCTTTCCATCCCTGATCGGATAACCATCAGCTGTATTGTGGACACCAGTTTCCAGGCTCTAGCGCGCGTGCTTTAGACGTCGTCTCCATATGCTATTATAAATAGCACACCTGGGAAGAGATTTTGGTCCGTTTCAGACGCGACAAACATTCTGGGATATATACCTCCAGACATTAATGACAGCCTCGGCGTGCATAGCCTAGTCGCTTCGGGGTACACGGCGCACTATGCAACGCTACCGCCTCGCATATATACACAGTAACGTATGCCATCTGGGTGCTACTTGAACCTGAGTCTAAGCATAGGGCTGCCGCAATGAAATATCGGCCAACTCCAGTAAACATCGTTCGTGGCCATATTATGAGAGAAGTCGGTACTACCGAGCAGTGGCCACGCTTCGGGAGGCAGACCCTGCAGGTTGTCTCATGAAAGAGTACAGCATGAATAAATTGTCTCCAATGAAGGCTTAAGGACAGTCTCGGATAACGGGTTATCCACGACTTAGGAAGAGTTGCTGAAGACAATATTAAGCCTGAGTGGAAGGAGGGAAAATAGGTCAACAAGCCGGATATTCGGTACACATAGGGGTTACTGTCTCTTAAATCGCAAAAGCAAGCTATTTATATGAATATTGGTCTATAGGACTATGTTAAGCCTCATATGGTAACTAAGCAGTGGCATTCACCGGCTCCCTTGCAACCTTACAACCTAATCATCCACTAGTCGTTTTTGACATTTCCCAACGTGTTTTCTGCATCTGGCGCTATTTTATTATCTGCCATGATTACCCCCTCCTTCACTAGCTCCTGGCGTGTTTCTGGCGCAGGCTGTGTTTAGGTCCTCTCCTGTGGTTCAGAGGTTACATCGCCGGGGCACAAGAGCAGCTTGTGCCTTCGTGTAGTGATTTAGGAGACTTTACAATGAAGCGTCATATAAGCTTACTTGATGATCCACTTCTAAATGGTTCAGAGGTCACACGAGGTCACAGCAACTGTAGATCGCTTGGTGAGGAGTCAAGACTTTCAGATCACGCGTCCCGGCCACCATTTGAGATGAAGAGCAATGTTGAATCGGTTTGCGTGGTGCCAGGGGACGAAAGTATTTGTGAGGGAAGGGACGAGGTCTGTGGTTGGTTGTTTGTTACAAAGATTGTCTAGTGTTGCGGGAGCCCTGTGAACACTATTTAGGCCCTCTGGGATACAGAGACGTTCGCTGGCTCGAGATAGTAGGCACAGGTTGACCGACGAGCAGAACGCGCAGTCCATCGTGATTGTCAGCGTTTTGTTGACCTTTGCTCGTGGACGCCTCTAAAAAGAAAGTCATACAATAGTTCGTCATGCTGCCATTATGCTTCACTTGACTTTATTCTTACTAAATTAAGTCTTATCATTTAGCATTGCATGCAGTCATTCAACGGAAGATTTGCGCAGAAGCCAAAATGACTAACATCCACCCGTGAAACGCCCATGCATTGTCCGTTGGCTTATGCCGGCCGCTACCTTGCGACAGAGGCTTCCGTTGCCGAGTGACGCCCCGACATTGCTGCACGGAAACATGCTGTAGCTGTTCTGACCGCGTTTGTATGTTCATGTCTATGTTAATTCAGTTTCTCCACCCAAAAGGCTTAGCTTTACCTCAAAAGCACCGTTATTAAGCCATTGCAAGCCAATTGTCGGAAGCATGATTTCACAGTTCGTGAGGATTTATACACTAAACTGCCCTAACTTGATTCCAGTGCTGGTTGTCGCTCGAAGACTGTTCGCCCTCCCGCCTAGAGCGTAACCACGGTTAGTGTTGGCTAGAGATGAGCATAGTAACGCGTATGAACAACTTCCAAGTGAAATAGCTTTCTATGGGCTTCTATAGACCAATAAGTGCCTCTGTATTCACCTGGCATCAAAGATCAAACGGAAACGGTAGTTCAAGATGTTATGAATAAATTACAGAGCAATCATATACTTTGTCCTTTGCATAAACGCCTTTTATTACCATTCTGTAGAGGTTTGAAGTGGTATTTTTCGATTACGGGCAGAAGGCATAACAGTAGGTGCTTCTTCCATACGTGGGCAGGGTAATGTGTACCTTCATCGCTCTCTCTCTGCGTAAAACGTGTCAAGCTAATGGAAAATTGGAATGAGTATCCCTTATGTAAACTTTTAAACACTCAATGTCTATCTCGCTTGTTTCACCGGGTTCGCGGGTGTGCACGGTCTAGCCAAGAACTTATTCATCTTGCCCGAGGCATATATTAATATGCATGTTATTTTAACGCTTCGCAATGTATAAGTGCGACGCACCTTCTTAATCCTGACTCTGAGCCCTCCGATGCGCAGTGGCGGCTGAGCGCAAAGTCTCTACTCTCACGGATGTCATTCCTCGAGGTTACGATTTCTCGCGATTGTTTCATTTTTAATTAATATTCTCTGCGTCTCCGGAAAACTTTTCTCGCCGCACTTTTCGCTCCTCTATCCAACTCCTGGCCCTGCACACCAGTGGACCTTTCTAGAAGAGAAAGCTGCTAGAAGAGGAGGATTGGCCGATGGCGTAAACCTCAGTCCTCCCACACACTGCGGTGGCATAGTGGTTGCGTAATACAGTTGGACAACATTTATCGTGCTCTTCGGTGCTGTGATCAGACTTCCAAGATCAGCAGCAAGCGTCAGTAGGCAGTAGCAAGAGTCCGGAGTCTTGCTCCCGCGAGGGCCGCTTGATAGAAGCCTACAGAGGTGCTGGTGCCGCCGCCGCTGCTGCGCTGCTGCTCAGCTGCTGCAGCAGAATAGATTTGATGATGATGATGATGATGGCACTCCGAGTTAATCCTCTCCTGTCACTGCACGGGACGAAGAATCTTCACTCCCAGCTCGCTGCAGGGGCTCTGTAGACTCTGCCGCACTCTGACTCAGCGCTGACTCTGACTCTGACTCAGCGCTGTAGACTCTGCCGCGGCGATGGTCCACTGCGAACTTCTGGCTGGGGTGATGACCTTCCGCTGGGTGATGACCCTCTGCTGGAGTGATGAGTCCTTGTGGAGTGATGACATCCGCTGGAGTGATGATCTCCGCTGGAGTGAAGTGACTCCGGCTGGGGTAATGACTGTCCGCTTGGAGTGATGACTCCGCCTGGGGTGGATGATTTCTGCTGAGAGTGATGACTTCCGCTGGGGGTGAAATGACTTCCGGCTTGGAGTGATGACTTTTCTTCTGCTGGGGTGATGACTCCGCTGGGGTGATGACTCCGCTGGAGTGATGACTCTTGCTGGAGTGAGTCGACTCTGTGAGAGGGTGAATAGACTCCGCTGGGGGTGATTGACTCCGCTGAGAAGTGTGACTCTTGCTGGGGTGATGACTCCGCTGGGGTGATGACTCCGCTGGGGTGATGACTCCGCTGGAGTGATGACTCTGCTGGGGTGATGACTCCGCTGGGGTGATGACTCCGCTGGGGTGATGACTCCGCTGGGGTGATGACTCCGCTGGGGTGTGACTCTGCTTTCGGGGTGATGACTCCGCTGGGGTGATGACTCGCGCTGGAGTGATGAACTCTGCCTGGGGTGATGACTCGCTGGGGTGATGACTTCCGCTGGGGTGAATGACTTTCCGCTGGGGTGAATGACTCGCTGGAAAGTGATGACTCCGCTGGGGTGATGACTCCGCTGGGGTGATGACTCCGCTGGGGTGATGACTCCGCTGGAGTGATGACTCCGCTGGAGTGATGACTCCGCTGGAGTGATGCATTGTAGGTATAGGCTATATCAGTTGCATGAACTATAAACTATTCTATACTCTCTGCATCTATAGGAATGCAAGTAGGTACTGCTACAAACAGTAAACTCTGCTGGAAGAATGGCTCACTGTAAACCCTGCTGCAGAGATGTTATAGGGATACCTATCTCACTCTCAACTTCGCATCAAATGATGTGGCTGCTTTGAAAAACAGACGTAATGCTCGTGCGCGCTCGTCGCGTCCTTGAATTTGGAACGCCACTGTTGCATTCAGTGCCCCAGTTCACTTTGCAAGGACGTTTTGCAAGATTTTTATATGTTGTTAAATATCACTGCTCATTCAGAACAGCCAACGACCTTGAAACAATAGCTAGTGCATACAACAGCTTTTAATGCTTAGTAGATATTAGCATTGCATTTGATTTATTTTTGCATGAATTCAGTAAGTCCTTAGACATCTCGTCAGATCAGCCAACATCCATGCCAATGGTCACCGTCACAGACACTATATCATACTAATTATAGTTTGTAAATGTATATACCGCTGTGGATTTGACTTTACAGTGCAGATGGCAGATAACAGCAATAAACCAATGTTGTATCTGGACTCCCTGAAATATTGGCCGTTTGCTGGCATGCAATAAGCAGTATGAACCAGTCTATTTAGTTGATTATGTAAAGGCATGTAATACTGCATTGCTTACAAGACAACTACATTATGCTGAAGATTGTACCTCCCGAATACGGACCCGGCTCGTACCAAAACGAGTCGCCGTCTTATAAACTCTGATCAAGGATGACGCGAGCTGCTTTCACAGAGCCTCATTAGTGCACAGCTAAGTGAGCACATGACTCACGATTCACTATGTCTCGGCGACAGACTGTCATTCACTGATCTCTCGTCCGATACCAGAATGGCGCCACCATCTGGTAGGAGTGCTTCACTGGATTCTGAGAGACAAATTTGGCAGTGGCTCTATTATCTCCCGGATCTAGTGGCGTCATATGTGCCTGTGTAGTGCACAATAAGGGCTGCTCAGAGATTTTGCACTCGTGAGCTCTGGACGTCCGTTCTGATCCAAAGAGGTTTTAGTGCCGCTTAACCATATCCGAGAGGTTTGAGAAGCAAAGAAGACATTTCGGTGTCTATTTGAATTGGACTTTTGAGACATTTGCGTCGGTTTAAGCTGGCGTGGCACATTGCTACAGTCAGCTGGTCTGCGCACAGTCTTACTGGTCACGCCGGTTGCGAGGATTTCGTCGTGGTCTGTCTGGCTTATCCCTTGCGTAGCCATTCAGCACGGGAAGTATTCAACCAGATCGTACCTTTTGACACTGCCTGACATCAGCAGCGTTTCACCACGCTCCTCCCTGCACGTGCCGAGCTCCGGCGGGCACTTTCCTCTCAGCCGTCACGGCACTGGTCTGCAGGTGCGGACAGTGGAGGGAGGTGAGCGCGGGTCACCAGGCCAGGATAACCCACTGCTGCTATAGCAGCTCCCTGACCTGCACTCTCCTCTCCCCCTCTCTCACCAGGCCAGGGTAACCCACTGCTGCTATAGCAGCTCCCTGACCTGCACTCTCCTCTCCCCCCTCTCTCACCAGGCTAGGGTAACCCACTGCTGCTATAGCAGCTCCCTGCCCTGCACTCTCCTCTCTCTCTGGGAGGACGGCGGAGGAACCGGCTCATACTGGTGAGGACCGGCCCCGTCGACGGGATTTGATGACCCATCGGCAGGGTGCGGGAGGGAGGAGCGAGGAGGGGCTGGGGGAGGGGGAGAGGTGGTCCAGCTGCTGGCAGTGTAAAGGATCACGGAAATCCATCACATGAAACATCCAAACCAAATTGACAAAAAACGGAAGCATACATACCAGTATTGTGCGGGCTTGTACGAGACCCGCTGTCAGATGGCGGAATCTGCTGGCGTTGACGGTTTTATGACGACCATCATGGCGACTATTCTCGACTCAGACGATGTCGAACCGGTGCCCTTTTGTCATCGATGTCGCAATGTGTCGCGTGGTGCATATGGATAGGAGGATATTACATGGAAAGAATCGCTAATGGCGGAGCTTGCTTCAGTCACAGCGAGTGGGTACGCAAAAAGTGCCCAGCCAGGGAACCTGTAGCGATTTTTTTCTATCAAATATAAACCCCTGACCAAGCGCAATGTCATTCTGGTTGGCGAAAGAGCGAAATGGGTTTATTGATAGATTAAGCGAAATAGACACGGCCACCTAAGCCTCACAACTCACCGCCAAATGCTTATTCGCATTCTGGGACTACATCCCCCATATGTCCCTCAACTGTGCTGCATGCTCAGATAAACACATCCTCTCAATCCGTTTTCCCAAAATAAAATAGCATAATCGCTACAAACGACGCGGCAAGGTTGTGGTTGTGTTTACTTGGTCGCAAGAAGGTCGCGTGCCATATACGCTCAGCCCGTCTGTGTCCATCGCTCGTCCTCACGCTCAGCTTCACTCACGCTTCAGACTCACGCTCAGCTTCACTCACGCTTCAGACTCACGCTCAGCCGGCAGCAGGGAGGAGGCTGAGGCGAGGAGTGTGACTGGGTGGGGGTCCTCCGATTTATCCTCCTGCCCTCTTTTCCCCTCCTCCCTGCTCCTCTTCCCTCTATCCGTCGCCCGCGTAACCGAAGGATTTTTAGAACTATGCGAAACAACACTGTTCTTTAGTTTTGTTTTCATAGTGAAATAAACCGGTTGTCGGGGGTAGCACCTCCGGCTTTAGAGAACACCCGGTTCGTTGTGGTCAGCCGACGTCCTCTGCTGACAGCGGCAGGTGGTTACTTGGGAGTTGGTTAGCACTGGGACTGACATGACGAGGCTCCTCTGTGAAACCAGCTCCAAAGGGATGGCGTAACAGCACTCAGCAGCAACTGCAGATGCTGACATCGGCAGCGTTTCAATATTTAGAGTTATGACATGTAATTGCAGCGCCAGTCTTCCCTTGTTGACTCAGTCTGCTGGGACAACTGCTCTAATCTCATCTAAATATCCAATGCCGAAAACCCTCTGTCCATGAAGATTAAAAGTTTCAGGAACTCGCCGGTGGTGATCGCTTTCATTCCTGGTATAAGTCCAGAGATCAGGAGTCAGGAGTATCACGAAATGGTCCCGACACATGCGATGATAGACCACATAGTGCCAGCTCCAGCGAAGGTTGACGATATAATGTATGTACACTCAGCGGCTACTTCGGCGTCTTCCACGAAGTCCCCATGTCTCATATCCCCCAAATGATCATGAGAAAACCGGCAGCCCTTCGATCGGTGACGTTTTGCAACAAAGGCACAATGAGCACGACCCGTACCACACGCCCACGTCACGACCAGAAAGGAGTGAGAGTGAAGCCGGGCTGTGTCAAGAGATCGGGAGAGCGGGGTCTGGGCTGACTCCGTCCGGAGGTGGAGTACCGTGCTTGCGGCGCTGGGATGACCCGGGTACCTCCTTAATACCATGACTCGCCACCTCTGCATGACATGAAGTTTGCGCTGCTGTTTGCAAATCGCATGTACCAGATCTGCAACCCGTTGAGGGTATGAGCGCGCATGCTGCAGCACTGTTTACAGAGCTTCTACGGCTTCCAGTTGCACTCTTCCAGCTGCAGTTTCCAGACGTCCTTCGCCCCGACGTGTCCCCGACTGCAGGCCGCACTAAAGACGAGACACCGAGTCTCTAACTAGTTTTCTCGCTAATTGGCCCTGTGCTGATAACATGCAGGCCAACCGGCTGTGCTAACGGTCTACGGAGCTGGGTAACTGGGCTCTTCTGAGGTGCACCGATTCTTATCACCGCTCTCAAGGCTGCGAGTGTGTGTGTATGTGTGTACGTGCGTCTAGGGACGCGCATAACGGCGACTTGTGACTCAAGCTCCTCCCTCTCACGAGCGAAAACCAGTTTTGGGCCACGCGAAAGTGGTCTGGTCTGTGCACCGGTGATCATTTACGAACAGAGGGGCTGCAAACGCATTGTCCCAAACTGAGATCAAACTCAGGGCTTCACAACCTTAGCATGCATGATGATTTTGCATCGATGGATTAACCCATTCTGGTAAAATATTGAAGCTTAAGTGCACATAGTAACTAGGTTTGCAATGCCTATTAAGGACAGCATCGTCATAAAATGCTTGAAGACATTGAAAACTGAGCGGCCCTGACCCAGTGTTAGCAGTGCTGTTTCTGAAGTTCTACACGCTGGCACGTATGCCAACTTTGGATACCATTTGTTTCTTGGCAGCCAGCGCAGGACGGCACTCTTGACATCTCTAGATCAAATGACCAAACTCTCCGCTTGTGCACGATGCAGTAACTAGTTCAAGGTTTCCTGTGAATATTAAATTAAATGACCTAGGAATCCCGGTGAATAGGAATAATTATGAACATGAATATTCATTGGAAAGGGGCGAGGTTCCTTGGAGTGCTCCACTTTATCACTAGCACACCTATATAGGTTTATGTTATTTCGTATTCGCTCGAATAACTGACGCAAACTCTGTATGATGGACTTTTGGGAGCTTCGACCGCGTGGGCAAATGGTGAACTTTCGGTAGTATATGACGTGGCCGCCCAGTGGCCGACCTGTCTGGGGCGGTAACGATGACAATGCCGGGTGCCAGCCCCACACCAAATCCGCGCTGCACGCCCCCGGCCGTTGTGAAATAGCCGGCGGCGATGGGTCGGGGCACGCGCCACACTGCTGCCAGGTGGTTTCATCACCACTGGACCGTTTGCCGAGGTCGGTTGCGGAGCTCGGGGCAGACAACAGGCCGGCCCGACATCCCAGACGGCACACCTGGATCGGGTCTGCGTCGAATGCTGTCTGAGAGGGATGATTGCGTGCGTGGGGAAACCAAGCGTAGCGAAGTTCAGATGACTTTGAGACTCGGCTGCGGAGAAGTCCTGCTCGATCTGTCTCAAAGGGTGCTGCAGTACGTCTGCCTCAAAGTCACCGATATGCATTCTTGGTTCCCAGGATACAAGTTTTATTACGAATATCTCGGAATTCTATCGAATAATATTCTACGAATACCCTCGTTGGACTACCTTTGTCTTCGTGTTATTTCCGACAAACAATCCCGATGTCTGCACTAAGCTAACGAGGAACTTCTCGGAAGGGCAATGCACTACAGAGTGTGACGACTTCTGGTAGTAGCTGATCAGTTATTAGATGTGATTTGATGGTCACGAGTCGCGCTCTAGCCAGCAGATCAGCAGACGTTAGTCACGAGTCAAGAGTCACGACCTGTGCACAATGTCACACAGTCAGTCACCCCAGCTAAAGGCACGATCACACAGCCACACAGGCACAGGCAGACAGGCAGACAGGCAGACAGGCACAGGCCGCACACAAAGGCACACGGCACAGCAACGGCCAACGTCTTCCAATGGCATGGTGCATCGCTGTTGTGTTCCTTAAGGTGAATGACATTGGGTTACGTGTGGCTTCGAATGAGTAGGTCTGAGAATTAATGACACGTTGAATCACGGTATAAAACCCGGCTGGAACTTGTGGTTTTCAACTATGGATGGCTGTTGCACGCAATCTGACAACGCCAAGCTAAGAAACGAGCGGGGATTTCCGTGAATGTCCTGTTGCCGTTATGTCTGGAGCATTGCCTGTAGTGTGGTCATTACATATCGCGTAACATAATAATAACCTTACCATAGCCTGTACCCTGGTCTGCTATTATACTCATGTGTGTCGCTTTTCGCGATTTTCATGTGTGTCGCCGTTACTACATTGTGTAATGCATGTACGATTCTTCTTTTCACACGCTGCGCTACGTTAGCAAGGCAGAATGTTAAACAATCTTGTTACGACAGTAACGTTGCCTAAACACTAAGCACCAGTTACGAGGAAGATGAATTGCTTTGATTGCTTCACTGCGTCTTTACTAATCACTTAAAGAGAATAGAGATGGTAAAACGAGCCTCGCAATTTGGAGAGATTAAAAACCAATGAGACTATAAATGAATACCATTCGACACTGCCTCAAAGTGCTCGATGACGTTAAATGCGGGCGATATCAAGACCGTAGCTTGAGTCAATCTTATTCATAGACGCTGGTTGCCAAAGTTCCCCAACGCTACAGGTACACATCCCGTTGATATTGCAGTTGGCCGGTCAGTTGTATCGGCCAGCTGGGCGTCCAATGTCACCGTATGACTCAGAGAAATCAACAGCTGGTGTGCGGGGCTGACCTCTGCCACACAGAAAGGTCATCCGCCGGATGTGTGGTGAAGTCAGCCGACAGTCACCCCACACCCCTGGCCGACACAGACACACCGCAGGCCAGGAGAAAGCACCAGGGGCCAACCTTACACCCCCGCCCCCCGCCGTCCGAAGTTTCCGGTCGTTGGACTCCGGCCTCAGCATTTACTGGTCATTGGCTTGCCGCAGTGGCACCGGCGCACTCCAGCCGTAAGCGACCACCAGCTCTATTGTGTGCAGCTCTGTACGCCTCTGATTTTCCACCGCCCTGCCAACGGCCGCCGCCAGCGGGCACTTACACGGTCTATTGGCCGACACGTGCTGAGAACGTGTTTTTCAAGGTGGTCCGGCACACCGCACAGCTGAAATAACCTCGAAATTAATTAGGCTAATGTTCTGGATTATTTTAGCGGGAAAATGTTAGCTGCAAATCTCAGAATGTAAATTGTGGGTGTGGCTGTGTGAAAACTGAAAAGCACTTCCATTTCCCCAAGTCTCGCACACTTGTGACCTTCAGGCACTTGCGCTGAAATCAGCAACGAATAATTATGCTTCAAATTCGATAGAGATCCTTACAGTTAGCCTCTGCTCTGTTATCAAAGAACCACCAAATCACCACAACAAATGGGTTTTGCCGGTGGATTTCTGCTGTGGAACAGCAAGTTACACCTACTAGACAAGGCAGTAGGTAGCTCCTCAGCCATCGTCGGGCCCGGTTTACGCACGCGCGTGTGTGTGTGTGCACACGGCGCGGTGCGGTCGTGTCTTCTTGGACTCTGAAGGTCCGTCGGCCTCTGTGTGGTAACCGCCGTTCATCCAGGGCTGAGAGCGCCGCGCCCATGACTTTGCTGTTCTCACCGGGGTGCCGCCGCCACCGCCGGGGGGACTCCGACAGGGGAGGGGCAGAAGGGTGCGGACAGCTGACTGACCTGACCACTGTGACGGCCGTCACCTGGGGTCAGGGTTACATGACATTGGACAGGTGGAGGTGGCTGGTCGCCAATATGTGGCCGTGAGAACGCGGTCATTCATCTAGAGCGAGTGGGCATGTTTAGTCTGATTGGTGGTGGTTTCGGGTTTCTACCGTGCAAGGTTCAAGGGTAAAAGCTGTAAAAGGTAAAAGGTAAATACTGATGAAAAGCAACGCATGTCAGACAATTTCAGTATTGTTTAAGATTTAAAACCATCTCGCAATTAGAGCCCTTGTGCAGGAGTCCCCAGTCTTTGTTATTATACTGGTGGTGATTTTCCATGTGTGTTGTCCCTCAGAGACAGTCGCATGGGTTCAGGGGCGTAGGAACTCATTTGAAGTTGGGGGGGGGGGGGCAAAAGGCATTTTGAAGTCGATTCTTGTCATGCAACGTCCATAGGCGTAGTGTTAAAATAACAAAATGTTGGGGGCAGTTGCCCCCCCCCTGCCCTCCCCCGGCTCCTACGCCTATTGATGGGTTCGGGGTCTTACCCAATTCATGCGTTGACACACTGTCCCTGGTCAGGTCTGAATATTCTACACATATCCCGTACTCACGCCGTTACAAATATCACGGTTCGTGCTCCTAGACTGCTGTATATCAATCGATGAATTAACCAGCCACCGTCTTAGGGCAGGTCAGGGTGAATCCAATTACTGGTCGGACTACTTTGTATTCGTTCGGAGTGGGTCCCGGTGATTACGTTCGACGTTGGCGGACGTAAAGCTGTCACTAAATTTCAGATGTTTGCACCGGTGCAGGCTGGGATTCCTGTATTTAATATACACGTGATGTATGTAATTGAAGGCGGATCCTTCCCGGCGGCGAGTGCACGCTCGTGCTCGTGAGTCTGATGATTTTGATGGTCCAGGCCTGCTGCATATATCACTGTAATGGCGTGCTAATGAATGTTGACAGGTGCATAGTCTGCGGCTAGAGGTCATCACCGATATATCAACGGCATTGGTGTTACGGTGTGTAGTTTGAATGTGAACTGTGCCTCCTTTGAGAGAGTGCTCGAAATTTAGCCTAGGACATGTTTGTTTTTCATATGACTCGTTTGCAATGACTGCAAGTTAGGCTTATCTCATACAAGACGTATCTACATTCAGATTTATGAATATAATTATCGAAGTATATCGAGACGATGACGTAACATCCTTAGCGACTCAGATTAGAACATAAACACTCTAAAGAAAATAGCTGCTGATATAATTTCCAATATCGCTTGTTGCTAGGCGCTGTCAGGTGCCCGTTGCGTGTATGACTATGATGACACCGCTGCGTGACAAGAGTGGCGAATATTTACCACGTCACACCAAGACGGCTCGTCACGTGACCTAATATCAGATCTCGTGTTGATAGTCACGTGCTTTAAACGGGTCGCTCAAGCATGCACTGACATTACACCACAGAGAGTATCATGTTCCTGCACGAGGTTTCAGGTCATAGACATTCTATTCGGATAATAATTCACTGAACCAATCTGACCTGTCTAGACATAAGGGGAGATTGTATCTGACCTCACTCCATATTGTAACAAAATCACCACATTAGGAGCAGTTGTACCTATATATTAAGTGAAAAGTGAACCAAGTGAGCGACTTCCTGGCACGCGCCTCCACCTGAAACCGTCGTAATTGAACTGTATAAACTCAGGGCTTGAACCCACTCGCTCTCTTATTTTCCCCGTGCTATGATATTGCCGATACAAACTCAGAGTTCTGCGTTACTCATGTCCGACTTCGCCGAGTGATGGTAGGCTAGCCAACGCCAGTTGTGCCTTATCCACACCAAGTTAGCTCTGACAGCTTTACCATACAGTGTCCAAATATGTGTGTCCCATGCCTCTTATTTGCTATTTGCCTCCCCTTGGCCGCTAGCAAAGCCTTCCTTCCTTGGCTGATTACCCCTCCATACACCACCCTCCCAATATCTGGGCCAAACAGCCGAGGTCTTTCCACCACTCAGACTCAGAGCCGCCGGCTAGGTGACAGGTTTATCGTAACCTGACCCTCTGGCATTAGGCCGCGGTCCACGCCCCACCCTGCCCCCCCCCTCCCCGCCTCACCCACCTGGCTGCTGCCGGAGCCCGAGGGGCTCCCGTTCCCACAAAACACACCACCACGCCTCTCTGTGAACGGGGGGAGAGAGGGAGGGGCTGGACGGACCCGGCCTGAGGTCGGTCAAACAAGGTCGAACGGTATATGGAGGGAGAAGAAACTGGGGCATCGCTGTCGGTCCCGGCACCGCCCCCCCCCCCATCTGAGTGATGGATGTGGTTACTGATAGGTGCGGGGTGAGGGAGGGGGGCGTGGTGAAGGTGGGTTTGAAGTGCAGACTATAGCCAAACCTGAGACGAACAGAGAGGGGAAAACTTGTCATGGAAAACGATGGCAAGTTGTCGGTTGGGTAAGAAGCGACGCTTTGCATGGGAATGGTACTTGACCTAAGAAGGCCAGCAGCGGGTGCTCATTGTTGAAGTGTTACTCAATGAAGATGAGAGCGGCGATGATAGGATATTGAGCTGCAAGTCACGCACTGCCGATGTTTGTTTAGCCTTGTATGCGAACCTGCAGGTCATATAGATAACGGATAGATTGGCAACGCGTGCCAGTTATAAAACCTGGCTGAAAACATGAAGCAATACCGGCCTGATTCCAGAGCTTCACCTTTGGTAGGCATATTTCGCCATTTCTGAGTCGCCTGGTCTGGGCATGACAAGTGAGGTCAGCCTTCGCGACATGTCATGCTGGTCGGACACTGTCAGGAGCAATAAATTGGAAGGCTCTGCCGCAGTGTGGTAACCAGGTGCCGGCGAGGTCCACGGCAGTCCAAGGCTCTCCGTCTGCGGCCCTCAGGAGCTCTCTTTCTCTTTAACTGCTCGTCAGCGTAGGAGCTATGCAAGAAGAAGAAGAAGAAACGCTGGCGTGACACGGGCCACGGCCGTGTCTCAAGGTCGTGACGAGCGTCGTCACGTAACGCCTGCTGGATTCAAGGTGACGACGTCCTGGCTCTGATGGCCACCGTGACGTGACGCGGGCCGTGACGTGACGCGGTCCGTGACGTGACGTGACGCAATGTGACGTGATGGGCAGGCTGGGTCGGTGTGTGATCTGTGTGACGCGTGGCGGTGCCGCTGTGTGAGGGTGTGTATACTGCAGATTTATGCTGTGAATGAGCTACGTGCCAGTGTCAATGAAGCGTGAGACTGGGACTGTTTGTTTTTCGCATCCGGGTGCTTCACTTATGTTGGTGTAAAGGGCAGTAGCTCTGTTATAGCTCTGAGGAACCTAAAATCAGCAAGCATATAGCTCGATTTTGTTATACTTTTCATGTTTTCTTGAACAAATTGAACAAAGCCTATGTAAACCAATGAACACGACATAAAAATACAAACCCATTCCTTAGACATACACTGTGAAAAAAAACGCATCATATAGCCGATGGACAGCTTCTGTTCTTGTGCTCTCGTTCCTTCCGACCTATAAACTCGGCGTCGTTAAAGTTCCACCAGTTCAGCCACACCATCTCGCCTGGGGTCGGCCACCAACTGTGGACCCAATGGTCGGGAGAGGTTGATGACCGGCCTGGCCTCTCTTATGGGTGGCGCTGTCGGCGCTCAGTGATTACCGTCTTAACAACACAGCGATTTACGAGATTGTTCTCGTCCGGGATGATGCTAAAACTTTCGAACACATAGATACGTAAACAATTAGGATACAACAATGGATGCTATACTTTGTTTTGCTGTACTCTTCATACATTGTCTTTCTCATAAAAAGTATAAAGAAATAAATCAGTTGCCTGAGTATAACACGAACAACGAACAGCATCTAGACATGTCGCACTTCGGAACATGCTCTCAAATCAAGCAGCTGGCTTATGCTGCCTCCCATCTCGCGGGTCAACTCCGTCTCCCAATTAGCAGCGTCCGGTCCGGGGAATCCCGGAGAAAGCCCGGAGCGTGGCTCGGCTGGGGCTCTCTGGTCCACCCGCAACCGTGCAGTTCCGGGGAGTGGTGGGCGTCACCCGATGACTGAGCACCTCCACCAGCCACCGTCACCGCCGACACCGCCGCAATCATCGCCGCCGCCACCGCCACCGCCACCGCCACCGCCACCGCCACCGCCACCGCCGTCCCTTCCGTCACCGTTCTCCGTTCTCACCGATCACGGCTCTGGAGAGTGACGCCAATCTCAGGCTCCGCGCCTGAGCCGGGGAAATTTCGGCCAGGCTCGGGTAGTTACTGGCCATGGCAACAGCGAGAAATAGTGGTAACCTCAGAAGGTGGCAGGGAATGAATCTCCAGCTGTCTCGTTTTCAGAGCAGACGCTCTTGGAAAATGAGCCGTCTCCACCGGATACCGCTGTCTGGAATCTGTTCTGTCTAGAATTCACCAGACGCCGGCGTTTGGGATATTTCACTGACATCGTCCGCTACTCCCAACAATCTGTCTGATCTTGTTACCAGACAGTGGCCTGCCCGGAGGAGGTGTGACATCACTGGCCGTCCTCGTCCTCGACCAGGACCCGCCCGCACCCCTCACCGTCCTTAGGCAGGCTTTGGATGACTCTAATCCCGAATACTACAGCGACAGGATAGCAGCGAGGAGGCTAGATTAAGTGTCTTGCTGCTTTCAACTGGCACCAGTGAGGCGCGAGGGACGCGGGTAGAGCTCGCAAGCCCACAGGAGAAATTCCAGCGGAGCAAAAAGGATCTGACCTTCGACTGATGGTCGCTATGTTGGCTGAAATCTGGGTCACAGGACTGAGTGGTAGAGAGTTAGAGTGGTTGAAGAGGGAGAGGGAGATAGAGGGCGAAGAGAGAGCAGTGATACACGGGAGAGAGATATAGAGGGAATGGGGGATAAAGATAGGGGTAGGAGGGGAGAAAGAAAGAAATAGAGAGAGATTAGAGAGAGAGAGGAAAATAAGGGACAGGTGAGGACCATACCTCCACCGTCAAACCGGTTTGAAATGAAGATGACTCACCACTGTCCCATGATGAGCGGTAAGGCCTTAACGGATCGGCTGTGGAGGGTAAAAAAGACGCGCCGTAATGACACCTCGCGTCTAATGCATCAGACGACATCGGAACAATTAGACCCCAGGGGGACACTGGCGCTATCATCGGAACAATTAGACCCCAGGGAGACACTGGCGCTATCATCGGAACAATTAGGCCCCAGGGGGACACTGGCGCTATCATCGGAACAATTAGACCCCAGGGGGACACTGGCGCTATCATCGGAACAATTAGACCCCAGGGGGACACTGGCGCTATTATGAACGTGAGTTAATCGACCGACTGGAGCCCGTGGTAGGAGATGGTAATGAATCCACGTGATTGGACACGATTGGGTGGACATGATAGGACTTTAAAGTAGCCGCAGCGCCCAAAACAGTCTGCAGACTAGAGCAGAGGAAGTCAGTCGGTTTGAAAACTTTACGACGACAATTTCTCGGCTTGCAATGACATCGAGACATAACTGTCTGACATGACATATACGGGGACTGCTCTGCCAGTTGATATGACAAGCCTGGCTGACCCGTCTCACCGCAGAACAATTGATTTGTGTGCTGAGTGCATGCATTTCAGAAGTTCATGTGGCGTGTCAATTTGACCATAACATGCCATTCTTCGTCAGCCCATGACATAGAGAATTTCCGCCACTTCCAAAATAACAAAGCAGCTGCCGTTACGTTACCAGTTGCGTCACATTACGCTGAGTTGTCGATTTTCACGCGCATCAGTGCGCGTGTGAGCGTTAGTGAGAGTTTTCGTGAGATCGCACAACAAGGAAGTCGCGCGGTCGAGCTCCACCTTCACCGCGGAGTTGACTTTCGAGTCGTATTGTCACTGGAGAATGTGTGGAAACGAGTCGAGACGAGAGACAGCGTCAGGAGGAGAGATACAGAGCTGCTGCACCGTGTCACATTTTAGCAGCAGCGCCAATGCCGAGTTGGGTGTTTTTGTTTTATTCATAACTCAGAACATGTGCTGATATAATGCTAAGTTTAGCATTAGGCAACCTCTGCTTTAGCAAATCCACACAAATGCATGTGAGTCTAGTCCATATACAAGTACAGGCAATGCAGTTAAGATCGAAAGCTCTTAAGTTGTTCTCGAAATGTATTATTGAAGCATAAATGTTTTTAGAAATGACTCACCCTTGTCAATCTGCCATTACAAATGATGCATATACATGTGAACTGCCCTCTGTAATGGCTAATGTACTCCATTATAGAAGCACTGTATCATGCAGCATCAAAGTGTCTATCATGACAGCACATGTGGCTGCTACCAGCACTACCTTCTGATCCAAAACAGCGTCTCAATGTCAGCGGTTCTCCTGCCTCTCTGTTTGAATGTTCTCATGTGTTCCGTGCGTTCTACTTGGAATAAGGGGAGGGCTGAATCGGACCACAGACCCTGGGATAATCACAGGGGGTGGGACGGATCGGACGGGGGTGGGCGGGAGTCACGAGCTCACCACAGGGTCATGGGGGCAGGGATCACCTGATGACAGGAACCGGCGGGGGCTGGCTGGTCACGAGACAGCAGAGAGGTGACCTCGAACACAGATGCGGCGCCACCACTGGTCAATACGGAGTGTTTGCCATAGGTTCACACAGGTTAGCACTGACTGGCTAAGACTGCTGAAGGTCACGGTCAGCGCATCCAGGAATTTAAAGTTTACTTAGAGGTTTGGCTTCCTGAGTAGATGTGGTCTTAAGCTACGACGCATCCTGAACATACGATGGATGTGTTCAAACATTGGACAATGACAATGCGCATAACACATGTTCGGTATATTCGAAAAAGGCTTCATCATGCAAAATCATACGCACAAAATAAGTTACATACATGATACAATAGCGTCGATATAGACCCGATAGCTCAGGACTTCTCGAAAGGCGTTGGACCTGATTTACGGGATGACCTGGACTGTCCCACTGACCTGGCTGGCTTGACAGTCCAGACCAGTGACCAGGCTCTGCAGATCTGGGTCTCCCTCTCCACTTGCATGTCTGTGTGGACATGCCGCCCTTGCTACGGTCCATAGATCATCACGCCATGTTTTCAATACCTCATCAACACGCCATACGTCCCTCGGCTAGTCACTGCTTTTCCATTCCTCTCCAATCCAGGTCATCATGCCGCGACATGCGGTCATCATGCCGCGGCACTAACCAGGCCGAGAGTCATGACACACTGCCCATGGTATGCTGTGTACAATGGCTTGGCTATGTGGTCGGAGTGTTTCCGTACAGGAACTGGCGTGGTTCTGGTGGTGTTGGACATCATTATCGTGTAGGATCACGACAGGATCACGACAGCATCACGACAGGATCACGACAGCATCACGACAGGATCACGACAGCATCACGGACAGGATCATCGACAGGCAATCACGACAGGATGCACGACAGGATCACGACAGATCACGACAGGATCACGACAGCATCACGTGACAGGATCACGACAGCATCACGACAGGATCACGACAAGGACGCAGAACAGCCATCACGGACAGGACCACGACAGCATCACGACAGGATCACGACAGCATCACGACAGGATCAACGACAGGATACGACAAGATCACGACAGGACGTGACAGCATCAAACGCAGGACGCACGACAGCATCACGACAGGACTTACGACAGGGACTGTGACGGGGCATGCAACAGCAATCACGACAGGTACGCACGACAGGACCTACGACAGGACCACGACAGCATCACGACAGGACCGTGACAGGACCACGACAGGATCACGACAGCATCAACGACTAGGACCACGACAGCATTCACGACAGGATCACGTACAGGACCATCATCGACAGGACCACGACAGCAGTCCGAACAGGACCACGACAGGACCACGAAGGCCCCAGAACAGGACCAACGACAGGATCACGATACAGGACCACGACAGGACCACGGCCAGCATCACGAAGGACCACGACAGGACACGACAGGATACGAACAGGATCACGACAGGACCACGACAGGATCCACGACAGGATTCACGACAGCATCACGACAGGACCACGACAGCATGCACGACAGGATCACGACAGGACGCACGACAAGACCCACGACAAAAGGCTCACGACCGGACAACGACACATGCACGACAGGACCACGACAGCATCACGACAGGACCCGAACGACAGCATCAGACAGGACCAAGAGCAGCATCACGACAGGCCTACGACAGCATCTACGACAGGACCACGACAGCATCACGAACAGGACCACGACCAGGGATCACGACAGGACCTCACGAACAGGATCACGACAGGACCACAACAGGATCACGACAGGATCCACGGAACAGGACACGACAGCATCACGAAAGGACACGACAGCTAATCACGAGACAGGATCAACGACAGGACAGCGACAAAGGACTGCTACGACAGGTACCACGAACAGCATCACGAAGGAATCACGACAGGCCACGACAGACCACGACAGGACCACGACAGGATCACGACAGGACGCACTGACGGAGGACCACGACAGGAGCACGACAGGACCACGACAGGACCTACGAAGGATGCACTGACAGCATCACGACAGGATCACGACTCAGGATCACGACAGCATCAGACAGGATCACGACAGGACCAACGACAGGACCACGACAGGACCACGACAAGGACCACGACAGACACGACAGCATCACGACAGGATCACGCAGGACACACATTGCATCAACGATCAGGATCACGACCAGGACCACCGCACAGGACCACTGAACAGGACCACGACAGGACCACGACAGGTACCTACGACAGGACCACGACAGCATCACGACAGGAATTCACGACAGGACTCAGACGCAATCACGACAGGATACGAAGGACACGACAGGACCACGACAAGACCAGACAGGCCACGACAGGAGACCACGACAGGATCAGACAGGATCACGACAGGACCACGACAGCCATGACACAGGATCACGACAGGACCCACGACAGGACTACGACAGCATCACGACAAGGATCACGACAGGACCACCCGACAGGACCACGAACAGTATCACGTACAGGACCACGACAGGACACGACAGGACCACCGACAGGTACCACGACAGGTATCACGACAGGACCACGACAGTAACCACGACAGGACCACGACAGGACCACGACAGGATCACGACAGGACCCAGACGGATCACGAAAGGAATCACGACGGACCAACGACAGGACCACGACAGGACACGACCAGGATCACGACAGGACCACGACAGCATCACGACAGGATCACGACAGGATCACGACAGGACACCGACAGCATCACGACAGGATCACGACAGGACAGCGACAAGGCAGCGACGGGGCTGCGATGGGGCCATGCCAGGATCATGACATAATCGTAACGGGATCGTGTGCCTACGCAACTGTTACGTGGCAGCCACGAAGTAGTTGTGGAGAGACCCGGTGGTGTATACATTACAATAAAATAGTATATTACGTTTCGTGTCTGTCGCAAAGCTATGTGACATGACAAGATAGGTCGTCTGTCGTGGCAGTTCTCGGTAACATTCGTTTCAATGAATGATTTGACATGATGGTATTCTACAAAATAAACAATAGGTATTCAGAAATCGATTCTTTTTGTGAATTAATGTTATTGCTGCATGCAAACACAACGGCGACACTACATTAGCATGCAATGTGGACTGCTGATGTTTTATAATCACCTGTATAATCACGACAGAACCCGTCAGGAGCCAGTTGGAGGCACCTGCATCAACATGAGCAATATGTCAGGCGGCCCCGGCCCTGGTGACACGGTAATAAACTGCCGTACGTCGCGTGACGACTCACCACACGTCACTGCTGTGGTGACGTCACTGCTGACCGGACCATACGCGGCTAATTCAGACTCAGACAATCAATTTCCCGTGACTTGGCTCGGCGGGAGCCTGCCTCCGGGCGACGCTATCCCGGGCCGATCTCAATTCAGTCGATGAATTAACACGGAGACATGTGTGAGAAGCGACTTTGTAATGCTGCCGAGCTGAAACAAAGACACAACGTATCACAAAAGGAATAATGCAGATGTTCAGTTCGGTAGTCTATTAATTTGAGCCTGGAAGTCGACATATCTTTGGCGTAAGTTAGGTTAAGATTGCGTATGACCTCCATGGTGATGTCTCAAAGAACGTCTTGCCGTAGAGTGGCGTGAAACCTCGAAGTGCTCGTTTGTCACTTTAGCGCAATTGTTATCGGTAATGATCAGCTCTTGAAGTGTGTTACCGCACTCAACGATAATCTACCTACATGTAAGGAAAGAGCATTTAATGAAGATATTGTTTGAGTGAACCATGCCAAATGATAACGATTGCGTAATGCATATTTCCTCGCTTGGGCAGTAACGTGCATTTGATTAGTACCCTGGATCAACTGCAAAGATCTGTTTAAATATATCACGGAAGATTACAGAGCGAGTATTAAAGCAAATAGATGTAGCGTACGAGAAGTTAAACCATATATCATTGATAATTCATTGATAATTCATTGTTTATTGCAAACACTTATTGCAGTTATTCATTTGTGAATGCATCAATAATTTGTTCTTTCTTTTAATGTAAATTAAGTTTAAAATTAATGTCAGTTTTAATTTAAATAAATGGCAAATGAAATGACGATTGAAACTAAGTTCATGCCATGTCCAAAATTAATTGCGTTTTTTTCACTGCTTTTCTGAAATTCGGGTCATTTTTGCACGGATAATGATACAGTATTAATAACACCGCTACTCGACGGCTTACGGGTAACTTAAATAGTTTTTAGCTTCAAGTGGTTAAAGACGTGAACTCTACAAACCACCAATGAGATTAATTATCCGGTACCAAGTCAGCCACATTATCATAGATCCTGTTGGCTCAGAACTCACTTGACTCAGAGTTAGCTCCAGAGTTAACTCAGAGTTAACTCTGAGTTGTCAGCTGACCGGACCCAGGGGGCGGTGACATGACAGGAGCACGGAGCCCGTCTGAGCCACAGTCATCCTGCCGAGAGTTGCCCTGCTGCCCCGCCTCCGTCCCCATCACACGGAGCCCGTCTGAGCCACAGTCATCTTGCTGAGAGATGCCCTGCTGCCCCGCCTCAGTCTCCATCACACGGGCAGCTCCGCCACTGTCTGCGAGCGAGCGCGCGTAATGTACAGCCTCCTTTGTGTAATGGTATAGATTACCAGTCATGCTACGCTCCTCTGATGTAGCCGAAAGCCGGATCATATTTCCTGAGATAGTATTTTGGTGTTATTAGACCGCAAATCTGCAATTTTCCCTTCTGTAGACAGTTCAGGTTCAGGCTTTGTTTCGGGCGTGGTTTGTAAACCTAGCTTAGATCATTTGTTTCTGGATATCAGGGCTCGAAGTTCGCTGGCTCCAGCATACCGGATCCGTTTGCTGGTCAAAAACCTCCACAGATGTCTATGTGGAACCAGCCCCGCCCTGTTACAGACCATCGCGGGTGTGTCTCTCAGGGACCAGTCACGCCTCTGAAACATTGCCTGGACGGTGCTAGCGTCACATGCTGCAGCGCAGTCTCCTGGTGCTAGACACTTAGTACGCCAGTGCAGTCTCCAAGTCTCCAGCGACTCCGCCGGCATTTCAATAGGAACCATCCACAACGTGGCTATGACGACTCCTGTACGTAGATGTGGTACCTGTAGTACATGCCGTATTTTTAACAGCCACATGACGTCAAACAGCGTCCGGAGCGCAACAGCGGGACACATCGATCAAATATTTACAGATAAGACATGCTGGAGAGATAATGACTACTTTTACAGATAGGACGAGCTGGGAGATAGTGGCTACTTTAACAGATAGGACGTGCTGGGGGAGAAAGCACCTTGAGCGGCAGACACACGGCTCTCGTGCGTACAAAGCAACTTCTGCACCTTCTTTGACTGGCCGCACCTTCAGAGCGAAATCACCCCTACATCGTGATACCCCCAGTCACCGGCGGCCGACTCGTCTGTCCAGTGTGTTTCCCAGCGGCGTCCAGCGGCCAGCCATAGACCCACGTCCCACCGACATGCGTTATACGGGCCGACACGTCCTCCTGGATCCGGTTCTGCACGACACCGTCGCCACCGGACACTCCGTCACGACGAGTCCCCGGCAACCCCCCCCCCCACCCCCCACCCCCAACCCTGCCGCCCGCCGGCCTCCTGCAGACGGACTGAACGGTCAGAGGGAGGAGAGGGGAGAGGCTGGTACGCCTGAGAGCTGAACCCCAAGAGAGACCTGCTGCCGGCTATATAAGGGCACAGTATCCGGCTGTGATGACGTCACACTGAGCGTTACCAGACTCAGAAGATTTTATCTGGCATCGCCATCTGGCATCCGGTGATCGCAGGCTGAAATAGGATGATCGCAGATAAAAGCACTGCGAAGTAGTTACATGATCAACTAAGACATAGGGACCTTATTGCCAAAAACATCGTATTGCATATTGTATTTATAATTCATTTAGGTATGTTTAAACCAAAATGTCTTTGCGTGTAAATTTGCACAAATGATTAAGAAATACAAACTATGGAAAACAACTAACGAATCAGCAGTCCGCAAGTTATCTTAATTTATTGATTGCTCTTTTACTAATGGGAGAAGATCATGTCGACTTTAAATGACAAACGACGAAGCTTATACCAATGACTGCCAGTTTGTTTGTCGTGTGAGGAGGATTGAGAGTAGATATCCGACTGTCAATCTACCACACGCGATTAGCGGTTAATCTCTCACGGCGATGTTCGTACCGTCTAATTTAACATTGCCATTGATGTTCGACGAAAATACTTATGGTGTATAGGTTATCATTTAAGCTCAATTTTGATTAACCACATATTGATCCACCAATGGAAAACAATCATTAATTGTCATTTCAACTGATGCAATCACTGGCTCTTGCAAAATGCAAATTTCCGTCTCAGTTAATACCTGTAACTACATGCTGAAAAACCAGCTGTTGCCTAAGACTAAACGGCGTCATCTCAACACAACACATAACCCAATCGTGATTCAACCCCACGCAAACCCCCCAGGCAAAACCACACGCACGCGTCTCCTGTCCGCCCGCTGAACTCAGTTTACGGCCATCAGCTTAGTTTCGCGTTACCCACGCTATGCCATATACAACAAGGAGAGGAGTCCCTGGACCTGATGCTCACCACCAACTCACACGTCGAGACAACAGGATCCCGGAGACGGAGGGCTGCACCCAGTGAAGGATCCTCCTGGGACCTGACCCGGCAGGCTGGTCACACGCCCCCGGTTCAGAACACCGCGAGCAGAGTCCACCCGACCCCTCGTGACGGAGAAACTGACAGGACCGGCAGGCCGACGCTCGAGCCGTGACGTCACAGCCGACCGCAGCAGCCGGCGGGGAGGGGGGGGGAGGAGAGGGTATGAAGGGGTTAGCACGAGTTAGAGGAGGCGGACTGAGCCGGATGTATATGAACAGTTTGTGGTGCGAGGAGCTGCTTAGGCTTCTGGTGGTGTTGAGCCTTGCTGGCGGCTGAGAAGACTTCGAAAACCGGACCTGCCGAACTGGGCGGTCCAGTGATCTGAAGTCGGCGTAGTCCAGTGACCTGAGGACAGCGTGGTCCAGTGATCTGAGGACAACGTGGTCCAGTGACCTGAGGGCAGCGTGGTCCAGTGACCTGAGAGCAGCGTGGTCCAGTGATCTGAGGACAGCGTGGTACAGTGACCTGAGAGCAGCGTGGTCCAGTGATCTGAGGATAGCGTGGTCCAGTGACCTGAGGCAACGAGGTCCAGTGACCTGAGGGCAGCGAGATCCAGTGACCTGAGGGCAGCGAGGTCCAGTGACCTGAGGGCAGCGAGATCCAGTGACCTGATGGCAGCGTGGTCCAGTGACCTGAGGCAGCGTGGTCCAGTGATCTGAGGACAGCGTGATCCAGTGACCTGAGGGCAGCGTGGTCCAGTGACCTGAGGGCAGCGTGGCTCAGTGACCTGAAAGCAGCGTGGGAGCAGCGATCGCTCCAGGTCCAGTGAAAGGATACCCGAAGTTGGCTGAACTTCTCCCGATGAATAATTAATTACAATATCGGAGAGCGGGCGCGGGCGGCTTTTTGTTTGTCTTGCCGTGACTCGTTTCGTAACGCCTTTGTTGTCTGCGGGGTGCGCGGAGTTTCGAAATGAGCTAAGCCTTCCATTCTGAGAGACAGACAGAGACAAGAGACATTCTGCTGGAGACAACATGTCAGGTCAGACGGACAACGCGTCAGGTCAGATCGGCTCGGAAGCCCGGTCTGGATCATGGCTGGCTGTGGAATAGTCGTGAGGAACTCACTGGCTCCGGACTTTTCCAACACCTTGCCACATTATTTTCGCTGTCATGAATCGACGTCCACAATCAGTAAGACATGCGAAAACTCGTGCTGTGTCTTCAGAAGTCACGAACTGACGACCCGGTGAAAGTGTGACGTCACTGGGCGTGACTCATGACGTCATACGTGGTCCAGTGACCTGAGGACAGTCCGCCGTGGTTTGGACAGATTTGCCTGCCAGTCAGATTTGCAAAATGTTACGCCTGCTTGGTAGGAAAGGAGGAAGTAGTGACATAAAGAGATAATAACTGAAAAGCTCGGGAGTTTTGATGATATATCACAAAACCAAAGCGCTGCTGTGAATAAGAAAACAATATGTTACATGATGCATTGAGGCACTATCATTTTTCGTAGCAATACGCCCCTTTGACGGCCTAGATTGTACCGTTCTTGACATATCAGGTCCGATCTCTTGCCTCCTCCTGTCCACCCGTTCCTGAACCTATGCCAGCCCACGTTAACCTGAGATTGATGGCGGGCTGCCAATTGGGTGAAATGGCGGCCAGCTGAGCCCCTGGCGTGGAGTCCGCCTTCATAGCTAAAATCACTCCCCACAGCCTCGCCCTACGCGAGAGGGCGCTGCGAGCTCACGAACAGTCGCCTGGCTGGGGCTTCACTTGATCCCATTTCGCCCCCTTGTCCTTTATCCCATAACACTTGCAGTGGCCCGAGCGGTACTATACATAACAACCTCTTGAGACAAAGAGAAGAAAACAATAAAGAATGAAAACTAGCGACATTTATCAGATAACTGCATTGCATCAAGACCTTGACATGATTCGCTTACATACACCAGGAGCTGTTGGACTCCGTTTGTATATATTTCCACCTTTTGTCATAACGGCAGTGGTCACTGGTCGCGTCACCTGCCACCACTGGCGGCTTGATGACGGCATGTGATAAACAAGCTTAAACGTGTGATACAAGTTCACCTTGACAAACTAGCTCATGACCTGAATTCGTCTGCAATTCCGGCTACAGTCTGCTGAGTGTTGATGGTCCGATGCCCAGATATACCACGATCATGGTCACCCCGCTTCCTTCCTCTTATCCTGCAACTGTTTTTAGCGTGAACATCACGTGCTCCACCCCCACAGAACACTTCCCTGTGCCGTCTCCCTTGAAGGATGGGTGCCGGAACTGCCAAGATCCATCAACATCGCGTCCTCCTCCGGCCAAAACATCTGCGTCCTTCATCTGCCTGTCTCTGGGCACAAACAAGGCGCGCGCGGCAGTTCCGCCAGCGCGCGGCTGCCAGTGGTGCAGCAGGGATGTGAATAGGGAGAGAAATCGTAGGTGTTGCAGACGGGGCTCATCCGCGTCCGCCGGATCACGTTATCGAGCCAAGTGGGAGAATGCTGCGATGACTTCACACGTGGAGCTTCTCACGATTCCTCGAATTTCGCGTAGCTTCTGGAAAGTATTTACTTTCTCCGGGATGTGCACGTACCGTTTCGTTCGAACTTGATGGATGTGATAGAAGCAGTTGCGTGTTTCGTTTACCAAGGTCAATATGCACGTCGTGGTCCCAGGTTGCGTCTGCCGTCGTTTTCATGGCAAGAGACAGCCGTTAGTGGGAAGCCATGACCTCTGACCTTCACCCTGTCCTCGGGTCACGAGTTTCGTTCTCTATCGCTGCATTGCCGAGCACCGACGGACCCGGCGTCAACAGCTGCCTTCACATTAAGGCTGTGTTCTGACCGTCACCTTCCCGGCGCGAATCCCTGGAATCCCCGGCGGACATTTTACTCTATTGCAGTTCGGCAATGTACTTATACACATGGGTGTAACTTTAATGCAAAGGGGGGTTGTAGCTACAACCGCAATAATATGAATTAGTATGTACGCCTAGACGGATTGTACAAATTCTCTTTAAAGGGAAATATAGCACCTTTAACATTAGTTTTTAACGGAGATAGGCCCAGATTTGTGGGTGTACTGAGAAAGCTCTAAAGGTCTGAATTTTTCCTTGCCAAAAGTACCTAGTTGCTAGTTTCAACGCAAAAAACCGTTGGTCATTTGTGGTCATATTTCAACGCTCACAAATCCGTGACGTATCGCTCATACGTCATCAGTAGTTACTCCACTTATACCGCACTTCGCTTTTGAACCGTCCGCCCTAGAGAGTATATGTCAGTTACCTTGCGTCCGCCCGACAACGCCACCACGGTCGGTCAGGCGCTCGCACACTAGTGGTTCACGTAATGCGGTGCCCCACTCCCTATCCCCGAACGCGAGCGAGCGCGCGTCGGACCCAGCCAGTCGCTTCACGCTACCGTGCACCCCATCGTGCCGGGTGCCGGCACAGCAGCTGTCACTGGGTCGGCGCAAAGTTGCGTTCCAATTGCCTCCTCTGTGACGACCACAACTCGCTTGGTGACGCAGATTCTTGGTGTGACGTCACATGTTAAAACAAACTACTTTTTCAAATTACTAACAAATTTCTGACTTTTTTCGCAAAAATGAAATGCCAGGTACCGCCCCCCATAATCAGGGCATTCTTCTCCATCATTCTACATACTTTTCCCAAGGTGCTATATTCCCTTTAACAACTAAGTGCAACACCAATGATTTTAAAAAAAGTTGCGCCTCTGCTTAAACATTGGTATTCCTGTTGACTTCTTGCTACCGGAATCGGTAGAAAGCTGAAAGCACTTTTCTATCGATTTCCCGGAAGCCCCGCGGGAATTGACGGGTCAGAACACGCCCTTAATGTCAGACTAGTGTCACGTGGCCAGACTGCTGGAGACCACGTGACCAGAGGACAGACTCTGAGCTGGAGGCACGTGACCAGACTACTTGAGACCACGTGACCAGAGGGCAGACCCTGAGCTGAAATCACATGACCCTGAATTTGAGGCACGTACTCGGACCGCAGACCCTGGCTCATCACGTGCCCAGACGATGTACTCTGGTTTGGCGGCACGTGACCAGACGGAAAACTCTGGGTCAAAAGCACGTGACCAGACAGGAAACTATGGGTCAAAAGCACGTGACCTGAGACAAACTATCGGGTATACGCTACCATGCCTGCTTTGCTCCATAATGATACGGTGAGGAGAGCACGAAGCTGCCTGGTGGCAGGGCAGCAATTGATAGCTAGCGGCCTATACGTGCTACAGCTCTGAGCGACACACGTGGAAACCTATGCAGTGTGCAGGTAGGTACCCATGCTTAGTTTCAGCCAAATTCGACGCAAGGCCAGTAGAAAATTTGCTTTGCATGCATGCGCTAAACAGCAGCTTAGTTTCTCAGAACACTGCACTGATATTCGGAGCTTTTGGTACCGTTTTTCTGCCTGCACTCTGGCAGAGGGCTCAGGTTAAGTAGAGCTGCAGGAATATCCTTTTTAGACATGCTGGCTTGCCACTGAAAAACAGCATTACCATACCAGAGGGAATGTCCTCGGATCGTTCTAATGCCTCAAGCTCACAGGGTTATGCTGGATCTGAAGTCTGGCAGAGCCGCATCCAGGATTCAAATCAGGGGAGCTATATTATGGTAACGATATGCTTCTTCTGAGGTCTTCATCATAGATACAGTCTTCCTCCTGCCTTTTACGTTCGTCCTCTCGTTTTCGGACAGTCTCACTGTCCTTGATTTTTCTGACATGACGAAACCACCTCTCCGTTTTCCGGCATTCAAACAGTTGCGACAGCTGCGTCAAGTGCGTCGTCGCAGCGGGTACTAGCTATCTCCCTTCTGACCTTCCATCCGCCAGAACCGCCACCTTCCAGTAGCCAGGACCGCCAACTTCCGCCTGGCAACTCCTCCATCCTCTGACACCTGTCACACGTCACCCATCACACCTGTCACACGTCACACATCACACCTGTCACACGTCACCCATCACACCTGTCACACGTCACCCATCACACCTGTCACACGTCACACATCACCTGTCGTCTGACAGGAGACAGCGGGCTGGGCCCTCGCTCCGCCGCTGTCCGGAAGCTCTGAACGTTCCGTAGGCTCCCGACCGAGCCTTGAGCGCGTACCTCGCTGGTGTCCTCGGTGTATAGTGTCCCCAGTGTCGTTGGCCAGTGTCGCGACGGGACTCCGTAAGAAATGCCGTAGACTGTCAGAGACCCTTTGAGAGCGTATAAGGTGGTTTGACTGCCACGTTAATGGCATTTACCAGTCGGGAATCGCAAGTTTTGTTAAAACCTACAAACTTCACACAATGGCTACGAATTAAAATGTTCCACGTGTACAGTTTTGCATTCATTTTGTTTTACCCTATTCTGCCAGATCCACGACTATCTGGTTTAAATGTTGGGCACCTTGGTTCCTCATTCTATGTTTGTTACACACGTTGTGTAGTAAATAATAGCATTTCCCACATTGCAAGGACGACATGATATTTAACTGCAATACACTTATGTAATAGCACAATGACCTACAATTTTACTTTCCATCATCCAAATAACGTTCCTCAACCAGTACAGACAATTATTCTTGCAGAACAGTGAAAATTGGCCGAGCTCTGCAAATCATGCCCTTGTCTATAGCACCAACACGATGCATGCAACATACAGTGTAGTTTACAGCACAGAATCGGCAGATCTTAGGAAGCAACATATGCATTATGTGCAATTAATAGTATACTATGTGTTACAACTAGCCGCAGGGCTTCTGATGCCATAGATAACTACGTGAACAGGTTCTCTTCCGTTTCTCTCAGCACTACACCTTCACGGCTGGGCTCGTAAAAACGGTTTCGGTGGCGCCGGACCAAATCTGGCCGAAAGAAAGTGGCCCCGTGACCTCAGGGGCCCCTCTACGGTGGCTAGGGCCCATTTGGCATGTCAAGGGTCCTTCTCACTCGCCGAGCTGCCCTTTCTGTCTAGCCAGGGGTCCCTACGACCTGTCCAAGGGCCACAAGTAAAAAGCTTCTGTGCGAAATGGCCTTTTTGGCCCTGGAGCAAATTTTAAAAGGTATTTTCTGGCTCCCACTTTATGTATCATGTTCGCACTTTTTACCAGCCCTGCTTCACGGCTTCGAAGGTAAATCGAGACCTGTTTATATCGCAGCTGCCAGTAGAGCTCAGCACATGGAGAAGGGCCCCTGTCAGGCTGCTGCAGTCTGCTGGCCTGCGCCTGCAGTGTCATCCTGTGTTGGGACGACCCGGTGACCCAGTCGGCACAGCCAGTTCTGTTGTGCTGCACAAGACACCGTGCATAGTGCATGCACAGCACACCGTGCATAGCAGTTAGCACACTGTGCACTGCACTGTGCACAGCACACCGTGACACCTCCCACTCACGTTCATGGCGGGATGGGTCGGGCACAGAGGCGAGTCACCAGCTTAGGGTCCTCATAGCAACAGCTCTCCCTCCTATTCCGAGGCCCGGGGGTGTGGCCGTCAGTAACACGGGGGCCGGGTCCGGCCTATGCGGGGCGGGGTGGGGCGGGGCGGCAGAGGGAGAGGCAGGGCGTGGCTGCGGATACCGAGTTGCTCAAGTTGTTACACCTGTTATATAAGTCGCTACCCTGAGATGGATGTGTTGCCTTGTTCTTATGACAGAACGTGATGTTTGTGATAAGCCTGTGTGGAACAGCGAGGCCCCCAGGCTGGTTCGTTTGAGGGTCAGCTTGCTATTCACCAACCTGTATTTCGATGGCTTAATAATACATCATTTTAACGTTTACGTCAGATGTCCATTTATCTGGCACGGATTCGAAGTCTCATAAATGTCAAAAATTGTCTCATAAATGACATCAAGTATTTGATCAAGGCCAATTGGCAGCCCATAAAACGCCATCGTGAGTTGCTAAAATGCAGCTGGGCTATACAGTATACAAACAACGGTCGGTCGGAACATCAAACAGGTTAAACAAAGAACCAGACGGGTCGCGGAGATGCTCAGTGAGGAGGAACACGTCGGACGGACGCCGCTCGATGTTAGTTTATTTACCTTTCTGTGCCGCATGAATATTTACGGCATCCTTTCTAAACACTATATTTGCTATCGTGACTGAGGAGCGTCTTATCTATGGTAACTTTTATCGGTTCTGAATTATACACAAAATATGGAAAACTAATCAAGGAGCTCCTAATCCCAAAACTACACTTAAATTCACTTACGAACATTCGCACATTTCAGCGTTTGTATCCGATCTCAGCGTCTTTATCGAACGCCTAGCCACCAAACTATTGACTAGTTTTCAGCATGTTTCCTTCTTGTCACCCCTTCTCCTCGCATTCTTCTCGTCTCTTCTTTACCCCCTGTCCTTCCTGTCTCGTATTCACCCCTTCCGCTCCCTTTGCCGCCATTATGTCTTGTATACGAGGATGCGCGCGTCTATAATGGTGTTCACCGAGCCGAAGCCTGCGTCTCCAATCTGGGTCAATGTCACGCGCGGCGCGCGGGGATGGTCGCGCGTCGCGCGGGGATGGTCCTGCTGCGAGGTTAATGAGCAGACGACAGACTTGACAAGAAAACCGGCCAGGTGACC
Source organism: Semibalanus balanoides (assembly GCA_014673585.1). Lineage (NCBI taxonomy): Eukaryota > Metazoa > Arthropoda > Thecostraca > Balanomorpha > Balanidae > Semibalanus > Semibalanus balanoides. The sequence continues at coordinate 11,006 of VOPJ01014668.1, read as the reverse complement.
AGCTGGTGGTGGTACGACACGTGACGGTCTGGCAAAGCTGAGTGGTGTGTGGAGAAGGAGGGAGGGAGAGAGAGAGGGCGAGGCGATAGAGAGAGAGAGAAGGAGCAGATTATCTTAGCGGTGAATGGGGAGGGAGAGGTGATTACTGATGTCTATAGGACTACACACAGAAGAAAACAATTGCTTTTGGTTGATGACGGTTTTGTAAAACGGTGACAACTACGTGCTTTCCAAGTATATGTAATAAAACACACATAAATTAATTGTAATGAATAGTGAGTCAGGCCAATCAAGCTTCATGCCAGAAGAAATAAAAGGATATAAATCGTCGGTATAACTCCGGTATAATCCGGTACACTGAGCCTTTTCAGCGGCCACCGATGACCAAGAGGTATTTGACTTTGTGTCAGGGTCAGTAATTTTAACTAAGCAATAAGGAAGTGCATTTGACTTCCAGAGAGGCCATTCCAACAACAATGCCTTTTTACCGGACAAAACGCCGTGGTTTGTGTTGCCTTAGAGAGATGGAGATAAATTGTTTCCGTCGGAATGGGTGGCCTTGCGACATTTGCACCTTTGTTGTGACAGGAAAAGCTCAAACAAAGCTCTGTCAATTGCATACTGTCATATTGCGTGTCGCACCAAGAGTTAAATACATTTAACTTTTGATGCGATGATATGCGAGTTTAATGAAGCTAGTCAGCTCGGAAAATTATTGAAAGGCACAAACTGTTTTGTTCTTTGTTGATATCATGCTGTGCTGTGTGATGTTGGTTTTCCCTGCCCTTTTAGCAGATATTGTGCGCCCTGCACCTAGGTTAATGATCTGATATTATCGTGCTCAGGATCTGCTATTGGCCTTTCTTTAGTTTGCTGATGACCGGAATGATCGTTGGACCAATGACAAAGCCCTTTGTATGTCTGATGCCATAGAAACAAACGTCTCAGTGCTTCACGTTTGTTTCGTTTAAAACCTTGCTGACGCTACATTCTTATATCAGCGACCTGCTCAGATCGGGGCTGATTTATATCATTCTGCATCGTGTAGCTCTATGCATAACATCCAACTTTATTTACCGCAACCGTTGCGCAACGCAACTATCTCTGTACGAAATATTAACTATGTAAAAAGGAAAGAGTAGATTGTGTAGCTTCAACATCAAATCATTACTTTACCGTTCGCTCTTTAATATGTAAACATTGTCATTGGTCAAATATTTGATATATCATTGATTAATGCTTCTGGTCAGATATAGGAAGGGCGACCTGCAGATGGCTGGTCGTTTTTGTACGATGTGAGGTCATGACAAACTTACCTACTTCTACCGCTGTCTCCGGTGGTGATTTATCGTTAATCTATCTTCGTCCCTTCTGTCGCTCTTTCAGTTTGTACGTCCTTCGATCTGAGGATATCAAAAGCTCTCTCATATCTCATACACCCCAACCTTGGTTCATTTCCAGCCTTTGTGCGTGCCAATCAAAGATAATAATCGACCAAAGCTGGTTCGCGAAATGAAACGTCCTTGTGGAAAATAATTGCTTACGTTTTTAGGACAACAAAATTGTGGTGACCCTGACGATGACGACGCTGTACTATTACCGGGTAGGTATATCATTTTCAGACGGACATTCTCTATTTTATAGTCAAGGTCTTCACGAAAGCCATCTTGCGATTGTAGGATCCGTGAACAATTATAATCGGTCAAATCAGCTTTCGTTGTTTCTGCATTTGTGCTGCTGCTGACGCCAGATTTGATACACTTCCTGTCTCGGATCTGAAATTCCTGCTTTTCGAGATGCACATCAGACCAAAAAAAGTTCTGAACCCAGGTTAGATCGTGAGTGAGAGCTTTTCACAGTCTGCGTGCTAGTTTTCGTTCGTCAGATCCGGCTCGTATCGCGCCAGTTGATGAGGTCACAACCGGTAACTGATCAGGGCTCATTTCACCTGAGAGAGAGAGAGAGGCTGCCATAATAAATGACATTAAGGTTAATGACTCTGCTCCCGAAAACAAAACCGATTAACCTCACCAGATAACAACTTGGTTTATATATGCAGTCTGAATATTTTTTACGGCCAGCTTTCTCCTTATCATAAGGTGCGTGATTACTCGCCAATGCTGTGACACAACTAACCTGACACTGACTTTGACCGACGTATTCATAACACACGTGAACTGTGGGAATTTTCCACACGCCTCACGCGGCACGCGCCACGCGCTGTGCACATGAGTCCGCACTCGTATGAATTATTGTAATGGCTCCCATTCTGAATTTCGAAGATAGCTCTGACTAATATCGCCATACCTGCTTGATGTGTGTTGTGGCCAATTTCGCGGAAATTGAGTGCGTTTCTCCCACGGAGTTAACAATCATCATCAATTTTCTCCGAACTCTTGTAATATGAATCAGTTTATGTTACGACCTGAAGTTCCGGAGTGGCCTGCCTTATCAGTGCGGTGAAGCGATGCAAAACAACATCTGCTGATTACCCCGGCTCCGGGAACCTGAGATAAACCCGTGAACCTGCCAGACGACGCAGAAAACCTGCCACAGGTATTTAATGACGTCACCGGAACAATGCAACTCCATTTGCTTCGAGAGCTATTGGCATACAACGCGTGCCGATATTATATAAACAGGTCTTTTGTTGCTGGTTTTCCCAAGCGTTCGCAAATGCTGCTCAACAGTTTTTGGTGGAAACAGTATCATAAATTGGAATAGATGAATCTACGATCATATACGACCATGCTCGACGTATACAATATATATGTTAAAAGCTGCGCACATACATTCATTGGCTTTTGCGTAAAAATCATGTAATGTTTTACTCCACCATGAATTCGAAATGAATAACCGTACATTTAGCGAAACACGCCTATGTATCCAACCCAGGTGTACAGCACTAGCCGTTTTCACGAAGGATTTATTTTACCTGGTAGTACCCGGTAATATTTCATGCGTTTTGGGTAATAAAGTCTAAGAACACGACTTTTCCCGGATATTTTTGGTAGCAATTAAAACTTTAAAAACTATAAAGTTTCAATTAAAAAAACGTGTTCTAGGACTCAGTTACCCAAAACGCACGAAATATTGCCGGGTACTACCGGGTACTACCGGGTAAAAACAAACCCTTCGTAAAAACAGCTACTGACGATGTAGCAATGCAAACTAACCACATTACCCGCGCTACTCGTCCCCTCCAGCCTTACACATTCGCTGTAAGCTCGGTCATTCCCTGGGAATGGCGTCATTGGAGCGATCAGCAGCAGCCTTCCCGGTCAGAGCGGCCAGCTGACATTACAGCGGTCAGGAGCAGCCTTCCCGGTCAGAGCGGGCCAGCTGACATTAGAGCGATCAGGAGCAGCCTCCCGGTCAGAGCGGCCAGCTGACATTTAAAGCGGTCCAGGAAGGCAGCCTTCCCGGTCAGAGGGCCAGCTGACAATTAGAGCGTCAGGAAGCAGCCTCCCGGTCAGAGCGGCCAGCTGACCATTACAGCGGATCAGGAGCAGCCTTTCCGGGTCAAGAGCGGCCACTGACATTACAGCGGTCAGGAGCAGCCTCCGGGTCAAGAGCGGCCAGCTGACATTAGAGCGGTCAGGAAGCAGCCTTCCCGGGTCAGAGCGGCCAGCGACATTAGAGGCGGTCAGGAGCAGCCTTTCCCGGTCAGAGCGCGCCAGCTGACATTAGAGCGGTCAGGCAGCATCTTACCCGGTCAGACGGGCCATTGACATTAGAGCGATCAGGAGCAGCCTTCCCGGTCAGAGCGGCCAGCTGACATTAGAGCGTTCAGGAGCAGCCTTCCCGCGGTCAGGAAGCGGCCAGCTGACATTTAGAAGCGATCAGTTAGCAAGCCTTCCCGGTCAGAGCGGGCCAGCTGACATTAGAGCGATCAGGACAGCCTTCCCGGTCAGAGCGGCCAGCTGACATAGAGCGTTCAGGAGCAGCCTTCCCGGTCAGAGCGGCCAGCTGACATTAGAGCAGATCAGCAGCAGCCTTCCCGCGTCAGAGCGCCAGCTTGACATTAGAAGCGGTCAGGAAGCAGGCCTTCCCGGTCAGAGCGGCCAGGCTGACATTTAAGAGCGATTCAGGAGCAGCCTTCCCGGTCAGTCTCGAGCGGCCAGCTGACATTAGAGCGTCAGGAGCAGGCCTTCCCGGTCAGCAGCGGCCAGCTGACATTAGACGTGGTCGGAAGCAAGCCCTTCCCGGTTCAGAGCGGCCAGGCTGACATTAGAGCGGTCAGGAGCAGCCTCCCGCGCAGAGCGGCCAGCTGACATTAAGCGATTCAGGAGCAGCCTTCCCGTGTCAGAGGCGCCCAGACTGACATTAGAGTGGTCAGGAGCAGCTTCCTCGGTCAGAGCGGCCAGCTGACATTAGAGCGGTCAGGAGCAGCCTTTCCCGAGTAGAGCGGCCAGCTGACATTAGAGCGATCAGGGCAGCCTTCCCGGTCAGAGCGCGCCAAGCTGACATTAGGAGCGATCAGGAGCAGCCTCCCGCGTCAGAGCGGCAGCTGGACATGTAGAGCGGTCAGGAGCAGCCTTCCCGAGTCAGAGCGGCCACTGACATTAGAGCGAATCAGCAGCAAGGCCTTCCCGGTTCAGAGCGGCCAGGCTGACATAGAGCGGTCAGTGAGGCGCCTTCCGGTTCAGAGCGGCCAGCTGACATTTAGAGCGATCAGGAGCAGCCTTCCGTTCAGAGCGGCCAGCTGACATTTAGTAGCGGTCAGGAGCAGCCTTCCCGGTCAGAGCGGCCAGCTGACATCTAGAGCGATCAGGAAGCAGCTTCCCGGTCAGAGCGGCCAGCCTGAAATCTAGAGCGATCAGGAGCAGCCTTCCGGTTCAGAAGCGGCCAGCTGACATTAGAGCGATCAGGAGCAGCCTTCCCGGTCAGAGCGGCCAGCTGACATTACAGCGATCAGGAGCAGCCTTCCCGGTCAGAGCGGCCAGCTGACATTAGAGCGGTCAGGAGCAGCCTTCCCGGTCAGAGTGGCCAGCTGACTTGCGGTGGTGTAACTGCAGCGGTGGTGTAACTGCGGAGCGCGGTGTTATCTGTACGGCAGACCTGCGCCTCACGCAGCAGCGTCACAGAAAACCCGGACCGCGGCCGGCCTGACAGATAGACACGCCAGTCTCGCTCGAGTGGGGAAGATAGCGCGGAGGATGTGACATTGCGAGGCCAGTGGCCAGAGAGTGTCAATGTTGGGATGATATCAGCTTATCTGTGACGAGGCTGAGATCGGCAAGTCAGGTGGTGTTTACGTAACGTGATGTGAGTGAGTTACGACGTGAGTTCTCGAGAACCAATGTTTTGTTTTCAAAAGCTTTTTGGGTCGGCATATTATTTGTGTGTGTTTATTTCAAACATTTGGCGGTCAAACAGGAAACCACTATAGTAGTGCATGAAGGTATGTTTTTTATGACATAATTTTGCGCTAGTATCATAACGATGCTTCGGTTTTGAAGATCAGGGCTCTTACATCGCACAACAATGCTTGGTTCATCCCAACCTTCGCTTTTGACGGAAACTGACGGCGTCAACTGTATCTCCCTGCCTGTGCCTGATAATGCATTGATCATCCGGTCTGATTTTGACTGCAGTTTAAGTGCGCGACTGACCCTGACCCCTCCCCCCCCGACTGGTGGCTCTAATGGCCGATCGCAGACGGCTCCTCCGGCGGCCATTTTAACTCCTCCGGCGGCCACCATTAACGCACAGTGGGGGAGCGGCGTGCAATCGACCTTGAACTGCGGGTCAGACCCACGGGTCACGGGTGTACGTGTACAGAGGCGTGGCGTATTATCTGATCGTGCTGAGGGCAGGGGTGATTAGGACATTGCTGAGAAGAGGGGTGATTTGTAAACTGCGGCGCTTACAAATGATATAATAGGTTTAGCTCCCACGGTTTGAAAAAGTTGAAAGTGCCAGCTTCTGTGCATCATTGAAATGCTTGAGTGGAGCTCCTCTCTTTCTCATAAAGTAACACTTTTTAGTTATGATGACTTATCCTCGTATTCATAAATAGTCATGTCATCAGTCCCGATATTTATTTAAGGCAATGCATCTTTTTACATCGAGGGATTATAAATCGATCGATATAATCGATTGAATTGTTATTAGCCTAGGTCGATTACCCTCCTACTAAGCCAACACCATCACAAACACCTCTACCACGATCAAATACTTCTGCCACCGATATCAAATACCTCTGCTCCTAATCAAATACCTTCACACCAATCAAATACCTCCCCGCCAATCAGACAGCTGCGCCCTCTCAGCGGCTCACCACTATCAGTAGTCAGTACCCTGCGTCGGTCAGCTGATCGTGTCACGGTTATCAGACGAGTGGTACTTCCGAGGTCGGTCCCAGGCCAGATAAGATACCTCAGATGTGACGCGGCGGAGCTCCCGGAGCCGGAGATGCCAGACGGAGGCGGTGGGGCTGACGAAGGTCCGGAGGGCATCTGGGAGGAGTGAGAGTGAGAGGTCCGGAGGGCACCAGTACAGGACTGGGAGGAGTGAGAGTGAGAGGTCCAGGAGGGCATCAGTACAGGACTGGGAGGAGTGAGAGTGAGAGGTCAGGAGGACATCAGTACAGGACTATGGGAGGAGTGAGAGTGAGAGGTCCGGAGGACATCCAGTACAGGGCTGGGAGGAGTGAGAGTGAGAGGTCCGGAGGGCACCAGTACAGGACTGGGAGGAGTGAGAGTGAAGAGGTCAGTGAGGCACCATTACAGGACTGGGAGGAGTGAGAGTTAGAGGTCAAGTGAGGGCACCAGTACAGGACTGAGAGGAGTGAGAGTTGACGAGTCAGGCAGGGCATCAGTACAGATGGGAGGAGTGAGAGTGACAGAGGTCAGGAGGCATCATACAGGACTGGAGAGTGAGAGTGGAGAGGTCGGAGGGCATCAGTACAGGACTGGAAGGAGTTGAGAGTGAGAGGTCAGGAGGGGCACCAGTACAGGACTGGGATGAGTGAGAGTGAGAGGTCCGGAGGGCATCAGTACAGGACTGGGAGGAGTGAGAGTGAGAGGTCAGCGAGCGGCACATACAGGACTATTAGGAGGAGAGTGAAGGTCCGGAGGCAACCAGTACAGGACTGGAGTGAGTGAGAGTGAGGAGGTCAGGAGGACATCAGTACAGGACTGGGAGGAGTGAGAGTGAGAGGTCCGGAGGACATCAGTACAGGACTGGGAGGAGTGAGAGTGAGAGGTCCGGAGGACATCAAGTACCAGGACTGCGGAGGAGCTGAGAGTGAGAGGTCAGTAGGGCATCAGTACAGGACTAGGAGGAGTGAGAGTGAGAGGTCCGGAGGGCACCAGTACAGGACTGGGAGGAGTGAGAGTGAGAGGTCAGGAGGACACCAACCATCACAGTACTGGGAGGAGTGAGAGGGTGAGTGAGAGGGAGAGTGGTGGGTGTGGTGGTTACTCTGGTGTCAGAAGGAGGTACAGGTTCAGTGACAGCACCGACAGTGGCAATAGGAGTGGCAATAGTATTGCAGGAGAAGCGAAACAACAACAGTATCGCCGACAGAAGAACAAGAGCTGGGGTACGAGCTTAGAACCAGCTCTAAGAACTTAGAACCAGTGCAGGACAGGAACGACTGGTGGTCTCAGCAACAGCACTGTGACCACGGCAACTGGTTCGTAACCAGGCCTGTGAACAGAATCTGACGGAGAGCATGGGCAGACTCTGACGGAGAGCATGGACAGAATCTGACGGAGAGCATGGGTGATGACTACACTCCACTATTGACATCAGAGCTGCCGAGGTAAGCAGAGCGGCCGGCGGCGGTGGGGATCACCCGATATACCAGGAGCCCTCGGCAGTACCCTCCCCTACACCGGTAACCGCTGGGGAGAGCCCCAGGGGAGCCCTCGGGGGTGCCTTCTCCTACACCGGTAACCGCTGGGGAGAGCCCCAGGGGCGCCTCACAGGTAGCCGGTCGGCCAGCTGGTGGCCGGTGAGAACGGCGGTTCACGGTCACTCTAATTGCCCGTCTGAGGGCGGAGCCGGCGAGTCTGCCCCACGGAGAGAGAGGACGCGGACGCGGAGAGAAGGACGCGGACGGGACACGCCCGGAAGACGGCCACAGTTGGCCAGCGGAGAGGAAGGACGCCAGACGGAGACGCGGGAGGGATAGAGAGACGTGCTCTACAGTGTGTGGAGAGGGAGGTGGCCGTTCGTGGAGGACCGTGGCGAGCGGGATCACTGTGGACGGAGGTCACAAGTGTGGTGTGGGAAACGTGATATTTGAGGGACAGAGAAGGACTGCCGTGTGTGTCACCTCTATAATGGTCGGAGATCGCTTCGTAGTTTGGAGAGAAATGTGATGGGTTGGATGGTTATCATTCAGTGGTGAAAGGACTTGAGGTGATTGCATGCTTGAGGTGATAGCTGACAATGCGAACATTGCGATGGTTCACGGGAAGGGTGATTAAACACTGTCCTGCGGTATCGACATCCACGTAGGATTCTGGAAGGAAAGCTATAACAGTTGGCTTTTGAAGAAGCTCTAAGAAGACCACAACCACGCTAACTTCTGGCGTCAGCAAGCTACGCCAGCGAATACGGATCCAGTGTCACTAACAACTAGTGTACAGTGGTCAGCGGTCAGCGATCAGCGTTCAGCGTTCAGCGGTCAGTGGTCAGTGGTCAGCGGTCAGTGTTCAGTGGTCAGAGGCCAGTGGTCAGCGGTCAGTCGTGGGTGGTCCCAGTACCTGAGACACCGGTGATGTCACCTCCGCGACAGCCGGTCTCGCTGGCGTTCAATCCACTCCTTCGAGGTGAGAAACGCAGTAAACCGTGGAAGTCGCATATAGGGTGATAAGGTATCATCGAAAATGTCATGTGATTATACGTTCACACCAATGACATTCAGAAGGCCATAAAGGTAAAAAGTACTTTACATGACAGCGACAAAGTTCAATCAGGAAGCAGCCTCAGATGCTTAAGCTGATTTTCGGACATAAAGGAATGACGTTAACAGTACCCGGACACGCATTGATAAATCAAAACATTCTCAGCGAAGATAACCTGGCTGGGATCTGAGAACCTTAGACCATTTAATGTTGTCTAATATTCTCCAAACATGTGTTTCTCTGCAGAGACAAGATCGACGCATGTATGGTCTCTGAGAACTCTCTGGTATTACGTGTCTCTCCGTGTACGTTCCTGATCTCTGCTTTGCAGCAGAGCCATGGTTTATCTATTGGCTGCTCCTTTTTTGTCTTTCCAGTAGATTTTCTCCTCATCCATTTTGTGTAAAGCTTTCTACACACAGTTTGGTACTAAAGAGCTGCAACTCCTTGCACCTGAATGACTAGCATTTTTAAATTGGGAAAATCCCAATAACAACGCAAGCTCGGTCATGTTGTTTGTTGAAGAACCTGTTGTCCGATCAGCTTGGAGGTTTCTGACTGAACTAAGTTTTTGCCGTTTTCCCTATGTGGTACGATGTGATCAGACACGTACAAAACACGTGCTGCGTAATATTGTGCAAAAATGGCCTTGCAGAGGTGACTGCATGGTTTGCACGTGCAATGCTCCGTGAGTGCACTGATGGCTGGAAATATGGCTGAGCGTGACAATGCAAATCGGGTCGTGCTTGCCACTGAGCGGTGTGAATTACTGAACAAAAGAGCGTGGTGCACATATAGTGAAAAATTAGAACATTTACATTTGGTTGTCGATTATCGAGTCAAAATCTTCTTCTTTTGGGGAAAATACATCAATTTAATTAAATCTTATAAGAAATAACGTAAGTCGTGTTTCCGGGTGATTAATGTTCCATTTTGTAATGCTACGATCAGTTGTCTTTAAATGCAATAATGCAATTAACATGCAGTATAATTGATCACATTAACCCATATAAACCCAGACCAATACGTCGGAAGTGACACACCCAGGGATGCGGAGGGCAGCAGGTCCTCACTCCACCACTTGGCGGCACCGTTCCCAGCTGGATGGTGAGCCTGTTTAGTACCGTCCCCGGCAGGATAGTGAGCCTGTTCAGTACCGTTCCCAGCTGGATGGTGAGCCTGTTCAGTACCGTTCCCAGCAGGATAATGAGCCTGTTCAGTACCGTTCCCAGCTGGATGGTGAGCCTGTTCAGTACCGTTCCCAGCTGGATGGTGAGCCTGTTCAGTACCGTTTCCGCGCCACTCGGTACTCCTGCCCACTGGTAATTCCTCGTAATAACTAAAACCCTCTCAGCGAACACCTGTTTCGGAAGCGATGACCAGCTGGAGGTATGCCCCGGCTCCGGATGGCCAGCCTGGATTTAAATCCACACGCCGGAAACCATCGATGTGGTTCACCGATTCCAAACACCGGAATCTTAGCAGCAATTCAGAGTTCTTAGATTCAGACTATGAAGAGCAGCACATCCAGCCACTTTGAGGAAGCTTCTTAGGACCACAGGTGTGAAGGTTTAAGAGCTCATGAAACCTGCGCGCACTTGATGGTATGAAATCGCAGTTTCCGATAGCAGCTCTGCATTAGACATGCAAGTTTAGTTTCTAAGCCACCAGCAATACTAGCTAGTTGCAATACTGCATGGCAGATTTGTTTCATAGCATGAATGCTAACTAGGGCTTACATACGAATTCCAAATGATACCCTTTACCTTTATTATTGATGACGCCAACATATTATACAATTGTTCTTGGAAACACAGTGCTCATTTTATGCGACGTGTTTTGAAAATGATGAGAAACGTCTTCATTAGTATATGAAAATATACTACACTAACTACTACAGAACCACGAAGATGCGTTTGTGTCTCAAACATTCTCCTATTCATGCTCGTGTTTATTATCTCTCCTGCCGAATTAGCCCAGATCTTATAGGTATGTGTGCCCTGACTGATTCCGTTATTAGTTAACAGTTTTGTTGTAGTTAACAGTTATGACATCAACCAGGCGCGCAACCAGGATTTTTTGTAAGGGGGGGCACGACCTCAAGGGGGCCCCGTCGGGCCACGAGGGGGCCCCACCATTGCGGAC
>VOPJ01014667.1:13420-52083 GCA_014673585.1 Semibalanus balanoides | reverse complement strand
CGCCTGAGCCGAAAGAAGGGGCTCCGACGGAGCACGCGAGTTCGACGGGGGCCCGTCGAGTTGTACGGTTGCAGTGTGCCAAATGATTTTATTGATGACGATGATTGAGCGTGCGTGCGTGTGTTACTTAAATAACAGGGAGGAGTGTGGTTGTGCAGTCTGTGATTGCACTGCATGTCGTGAGTGAGCATAGGCGGATCCAGAAAGTGTGATTTTGACAGTTTGGGGGGGGCAAATCCCAAAAATATCGCATAATTCTGAAAACTCATCGGATTTCGCTTGCTTATGTATCTAACTCCAATTAAAACACCTTTTCTCTAGTAACAGTTGTTAGTTTTACCGACAAACTCAGGAAATGTGTCAAAATTTGGCCGATTTCGGGTGGTTTGGGGAGGGCCCATGGCCCTTTGCCCCCCTGGATCCGCCCTTGTGAGTGAAAGGAGACCCATAGTAATGTACCGGTGTGTTGTCAGTGCTGCCACGCTGGCTTATGTCGCCTGAGTCAGGCGCCGGCCAGCGCCGGGCGCGGTGTGGGGAGGTCAATGGGTGTGGGATGATCGGGTGTCGGTGGACCGTCCGGCGAGCGGTGCGTGGTCAGCAGCGGCCAGCGGTCATGTCTGAAGGTCACCGTGCCGCCGGCTGCATGCACTGCGCGGGGCCGCAGGGCGGGCAGCGGCAGTCTGGTTTGAGTGGGACTCAAATATAGGAGTGCGGAGCGGACTCGGTGGCTTTATCGAATTTTGTCTTCTGTTAGACTCTACAGACCTCCCATCTGAAATCGAATCAGGATGCCTTCTTTACGCAGATGATGCGAAACTTTTTCGAAAAATCATGACTACGCAGGACGGACTGGCGCCGCAGCGGGACTTGGACCACCTGCAGTGCTGGTCCGCCAAGTGGGGTCTTGTTCTAAATCCTGTTAAATGCAGACGCCTCACTGTGACTAACTGCGGCACGTCGCCCCCGACTCCCGGACACACCTATCATATCACAATACCAGCTCGATAATCGTAAATGAAAATAGCGTGATCTCGGTGTTGTGATCGACAGCAAGTTAAATTTTGCCTCACACGTGTCCCGGATCGTACGCCAGACCAACAGGGCATTGGGTTTACTAATACGATCATTCCAGACTGGGACACGCGGAGCCAAATTCGATCAGAAGACTCTGCTTGTCACCTACTTTGCAAATGTCCGATCCATCCTAGAGTATAGCTGTGTGATCTGGGCTGGGGCGGACAAGACCCACGTTGAGCGAGTTGATCGTGTGCAGCACAAATTCCTGTAATGGCTGAACAGTCACACCACAGTATCCTGCCCATCACTATCCTACAATTCACTCCTAAATCACTTTGGAATCCCCTCACTCAGCGCGCAGAGTCCAATACGACCTCCTCTTCCTCAAAAACATTTTCTCGGGGAAAATCAGCTCTGCTGACCTGGTAGCAAAATTTTCCTTGCACGTGACGCCGAGATCAACTCGCTCACAGCGGCTGTTCGCTGAGCGTTCGTGGCGGGGTTGCGCCGTTAGGGATGGGTTCCTGAGCCGAATACCAAAGAAAATGAATGTCTTCCTGTCAGCGAGCGGCGCTGACTTCTTTATCGATGATTTTAGAACTTTTAGAGGTAGCGTCGTGCGATATGTAAGGTCATATACTTAGCTATAATTAGGGATGCTCTTATCCTGTTGCTTTATTTAATTCATTGTCATGTTGCCGCTGCCTTGTCCATTCATAACCTATCTTCATACTAAGATGTTACGTTTTAAGCTGTGTCCATATGTGACTCGTCTTCACGCTTTGTCTACTTATTCGACGCATTTAATATCTTTTGTCATGTTGCCATTTGCTTTATCATTCATCCCCTCTCTCCAATCTAGTGTTCCTTTTTTCATCAAGTCATACTCGTGATTGCTATCACCCCCCTTGTCTTCTGTACCTTCGAAATCATTCAATATTTTATCTTCACTTGTAATGTTTTTACCGTATGACTTCGCCTATTAGTGGATATGAATCTGTTAGCGATGCAATAAATAAATAAATAATTGTGCAACCAGGCATAGGTGTTATCTGAGTCTAGTTCCAAAATTAAATTTTGTTTTTCACGACCTTAAACTAAACTTTTACGACGCTTCGCGGCGTCAGATCGGTCGCCATCGTCATAACGAAGCCACCGCCATCGTCTTCGGTTCATGTAACGGTGAATTGAATGAACATCATGTTTAGCTTCTTATTCTCTACAAGGCGAACCGTCTATGTTTCTGGGTTTTATCAAAACCGACCTAAAAATTTCGCGCCGCTTCGCGGCGCTAAATAACAAATCCCTATTTGAATATAAAGTCCACATTACAAAATGCTTCAAAGGCTTAAATGCACATTACACGCAGAAAAAGAAGTACATTTTTGTGTCATTTCAGCCCATTCCCCCACTCAAAAACTATCGGCGACGCCCTTGGGTACAGTTGATAATTGAAATAGTTTTGTTCTGGTACTGTAAGGCAATGTCGGAACAATAAAAACTGCAAGCTGACATCTTTACTTTTTCTATATCCAATGAAGTCGAAAAACGAGAAAAAAGTCAAAATAAAGAAATTATAAGAAATCGTGTGGTTGCAAAATAAAGTGGACCAAATCCGGGAAGAAATTTGAAATTGGGGGTAGGTAAAGTCCGCTAAAAACGGTTTGGCCCCCCAAAACGGCCGGCTGGATCTGCCCTTGCATTGATCTGGCTACGTTCTATTAAAAAACTAGACATTATAAACCTAGCACATAATCTGAGTATGTTCTGAAGTCTCCCAGTATATACCCTGTCTGTGACCAAACTTGCACCTCAGTCGAAGCAAACAGGGGCAGCGAGCCCTGATCATTATGACCGGCCGGGCTGACCACAAGACGGGGACAAGCCGCAAGCCGAGCCCGTTGATTCACCATTTTACAAGTCTGGATGACATAAATGCAAACGAATGAGAACCCATTATTAACGTTCTTCACTTTTCCCCAGCTGACCTGAAAAGGAATCTTATCGGCCTGACTGAATAAAAAAAAATACTGAATTACTTTTACTTTACGACTAAATTATTGATTTTACCAGAGGGGAAAATTAATTCACTATTTGTTTCCTGTCTCATGTCTGTCATCATTGAACGTGTCTGTCGCTCACAATCATATACAAATATCAGACACTTCTGGAACATTGCGGAGATCCTAAGCTTGTGGCACTTCACTATGTGGATTTCACACGACATCACCCAATTTGTCTTTGTGAACACTTGACCCTCGCTTGTGTATATTTTACCAAATGAATTAATTATTAAATGTGCTGGTGAACGAGCAATTTCTGCGCTCTCAAATCACGCAATATCAAACAATCTGAAGTGTCTGAGCTGAGCAGGGCTGCTGCTGCTGCTGTCTCTCTGCAGCATCAGCATTGTGCAGTGATGGGACAGCTGGGCCCGGCGCCGCCTGCCCGGGATAGCACCTGGGCAGCGCTGCAGCCCGCTCCCTGACCCGGGCACTGATGAGCTGGCGCAGCTCGCAGCTCACCACCGCAGAGCTGTCGGCGCCCGGGCAGCGACAGAGCTGCGGAGCCACGGCAGAGCTGCGGAGCGGGCAGCGCGGCCGGTCGGCGCGTGGCCGCTGCCGCCCGGCCGCCGCACGGAGCCGACTGGGGCCGACCATTGTCTCTTCTGCCAGCATCAGCCTTCGCCCAGCGACCGACTGGGGCCGGACAGGTCTCTCTGCCAGCATCAGCCTGCTGCCCAGCGGACGATGGGGCCGGACCAGTCTTCTCTGCCAGCATCAGCAGCTGCTGCCCAGCGACCGACTGGGGCCGAGTCATTCTCTCGGCCAGCATCAGCAGCTGCTGCCCCAGCGACCGACTGGGGCCGGACAGTCTCTCTGCCAGACATCAGGCCTGCTGCCCAGCGACGACTGGGGCGAGCCAGTCTCTCTGCCAGCATCAGCCTGCTGCCCAGCGACCGACTGGGGCCGGGACCAGTCTCTCTGTCAGCATCAGCAGCTGCTGCCCGCCGACCGACTGGGGCCGGACCAGTCTCTCTGCCAGGCATCAGCCTGCTGGCCAGCTACCGACTGGGGGCCGGACCAGTCTCCTCTGTCAAGCATCAGGCAGCTGCTGCCCAGCGACGACTTGGGGCCGGACCAGTCTCTCTGCCAGCATCAGCAGCTGCTGCCAGCGACCCGCTGGGGCCGGACCGTCTCTCTGTTTTACCAGCATCACCTCTAGCTGCTTGCCCAGCGACCGACTGGGGCCAGTTCAGTCTCTCTGCCAGCAATCAGCAGCTGCTGCCCCAGACGACGACTTGGGGCCGGACCAGTTCCTCTCTGCCAGCATCAGCAGCAGGCTGCTGCCCAGCGACCGACTGGGGCCGGACAGTCCTCTGCCAGCATCAGCTGTGCTGCCCACCGCGACCGACTGGGCCGGACCAGTCTCTCTGTCCGAAGCATCTCAGCCTGCTGCCCAGCGACCGACATGGGGCCGGACCAGTCTTCTCTGCCAGCATCCAGCCTTGCTGCGCCAGCGACCGACTGGGGCCGGACGGTCTCTCTGCCAGCATCAGCCTTGCTGCCAGCGACGGACTGGGCCGGACCAGTCTGCTCTGGCCAGCATCAGCCTGCTGCTTGCCCAGCGACCGACTGGGGACCGGACCAGTTTCTTCCCTGGTCAGCATCAGGCCTCCAGCCTGCCCAGCGACCCGACATGGGGCCGAGCCAGTTCTCTCTGCCAGCATCAGCCTGCTGCCACAGCGACCGACTGGGGCCGGACCAGTCTCTCTGCAGCATCAGGCCTGCTGCCCAAGCGACGATGGGGCCGGACAGTCTCTTGCCAGCCATCAGCAGCTGCTGCCCAGCGACCGCCATGGGGCCGACCAGTCTCTCTGCCAGCATCAGCCTGCTGCCCAGCGGACCCGACTGGGGCCGAGCCAGTTCTCTCTGCCAGCATCAGCTGCTGCCCAAGCGACCGACTGGGGCTCGAGCCAGTCTCTCTTGCCAGCAATCAGCCTGCTGCCAGCACCGACTGGGGCCGGACCAGTCTCATCTGCCAGACCATCAGGCAGCTGGCTGCCAGCGACCTACTGGGCCGGACCAGTCTCTCTGCCAAGCATCAGCCTTGCTGCCAGCGAACCGACTGGGCGGGACAGTCTCTCTATTGCCAGCATTCAGCCTATTGCCCAGCGAGCAACTGGGGCCGGACCAGATACATAACATCTGCCGCATCAGCCTGCCTGCCCAGCGGACCGACTGGGCGGCCGGACCAGTCCTCTTGCCATCAGCAAAAAGCTGCTGCCAGCGAACCGGACTGGGGCCGGACCAGCTTCTCTTAAGCCAGCCATCGATGCTGCTTGCCCAGCGACCGATGGGCCGGACCATCTCTCTTGGGTCAGCATCAGCAGGCTGCTGCCCCAAGCGACCGACTGGGAGCCGAGCCAGTTTCTCTCTTGCCAAGCATCAGCCTGCTGGCCCCGCGGCACCGGACTGGAGGCCGAAGCACCAGTCTGCGTCTGCCTAGCATCAGCTGACTGCCCCCAAGCGACGGACTGGCCGACCAAGTCTCTCTGCCAGCATCAGCCTTGCTGCCCAGCGACCGGATCTGTGGCGACCAGTCCCGTGCCAAGCCTGTGCCCAGCGTACCCGTACTGGGCCTGGACCAGCTCTCTCTTGCCTCAGCATCATCCTGCTGTTCCCAGTCGTAAGCTCGACTGGGGCCGGACCCAGTCTCTTGCAGCTCAGCCTGCTGCCCAGCGACCGACTGGGGCCGGACCAAGTCTCTCTGCCATCAGCAGCTGCTGCCAGCGACCGACTGGGGCTCGGACAGTCTCTCTGCCAGCACAGCCTGTGCCAGCGACCGACTGGGGCCGGACCAGTCTCTCTGCCAGCATCAGCCCGCTGCCCAGCGGACCGACTGGGGCCGGACCTCTAGTCTCTCTGCAGCTATCGCTTTTGCCCAGCCCTCGATCTACCGACTGGGGCGGACTCCAGTCCCTGCCGTATCAGCCTTGCTGCCCAGCGACCGAACTGGGGCCGGAGCCAGTCTCTCTGGCCAGCATCAGCAGCTGCTGCCAGCGACCGACTGGCCGGAACCAGTCTCTCTGCCAGCATCAGCTGGCTTGCCCGCGACCGACTGGGGCGCGAGCCAGTCTCTCTGCCAGCATCAGCTGCTGCCCAGCGACACGACTGGGGTGCCGGACAGTCCTCTCTGCCAGGCGATCAGCCTTGCTGCCAGCGGACCGACTGGGGCCCGACCAGTCTCTCTGCCAGCATCAGGCAGTAGCTTGCCAGCGACCGACTGGGGCCGGGCCAGTCTCTCTGCCAGCCATGCGCGACCAGCGACCGTGACTGGGCCGGGACCGTCTCCTGCCAGCAATCGTTGTCGCTGCCCAGCGACCGACTGGGGCCGAAGCCAGTCTCTCTGCCACGCATCAGCAGCTGCTGCCAGCGACCGACTGGGGCCGACCAGTCTCTCTGCCAGCATCAGCCTGCTGCCCAGCGACCGATGGGGCCGGACCAGGTCTCTCTGCAGCATCAGCCTGCTGCCCAGCGGACCGACTGGGGCGGACCAGCCTCTTCTGCCAGCATCAGCCTGTCTGCTGCCCAGGCCAGACCGAACTCGGGCCGGACCGGTCTCTCTGCAGGCATCAGCCTGCCTGCCCAGCACCGGACTGGGGGCCGGTACCAGTCTCTCTGCCAGCATCCCAGCAAGCTGCTCCAGGCGACCGACTGGGGGCCGACCAGTCTCTTCTGCCAAGCATCAGCAGCTGCTGCCCAGCGACCGAGCTGGGGCCGGGACCAGTCTCTCTGCCGAGCATTAGCCTGCTGCCCAGCGACCGACTGGGCGCCGAGCCAGTCTCTCTGCAGCATCAGCCTGCTGCCCAGCGACCGACTGGGCCGGACCAAGTCTCCTCTGCCAGCACAGCCTGACGCCCATCACTCCTCTTTCTGCCAGCCGACCACATAACAGCCGACCTGGCTCCATGTCGTCTGTACAAAGTCTGCAGAGTCAGCCGGCGTCTGTCCCTCATTGTTATGCTGGCAGCACCCGCTAGTTCTGCAGTCAGTCTTCCATGGTGCGAAACAAGGGCGGATAAATGGGGGCAACGGGGCTGGCAGCCCACCCCCCTCAATGAAAATTGACGCCCCTGCGCCAGGCGCAGGGCACTAGTTTTGCGCCGAAGGCACTTCGGCGCAATCTGGGCGCCGCAGGCGCACCCAAACTCTTGGTGGGCGACCCAAAGCCCATGGACGGCGCCCCCAATTTCGGGGAATGCATCCCGATACACAAAACGCATCCCCATCTTCAGAACTTCGGAAGGGTTCTGAAGATCAACTTGAAACCGCGCCCTCGAACGCGATTAGGCAATAGGCATGCACATCGCATCTGAGGATGGCGCCCCAAATCTGAGAAGAGCGCCCCAAAACCCATAGAAAGCGCCCCAAACCCATGAAGGGCACCCCCAATCACATGGAGGGAGCTCCCATTGCCGGAGAGGGAGTCCCGATGCTAAAAAGCACCCAAACTTCGGAGAGACGAAACTTGGAACTTGGCGAAACTTGGAAGTGCAACCTCAAACGGCAATTTGTGTACGACAACCTTGCCGCACCTTAAGACCGACAACCTTGCAGCACCTTAAGACCGACAACCTTGCCGCACCTTAAGACAACCTTGCCGCACCTTAAGACAACCTTGCCGCACCTTAAGACCGATGACCTTGGCCACCGGCGAATCCAGGGGTAGGGAGACAGGCGCGGATCCATGATTTCGGTCAGGGGGGGGGGCGCCCAATACAAAAAGTTGCGCCATAGAAAAGACCCGGTTCAGGGGGGGGGCGCCCAAGCGCCCCCTGGATCCGCGCCTGGGAGAAACTCCCCCGCCCACAGCAACATCGGGGACATTTAATACAAGTTCCCCACGCGTTCCTGCTAGCTAGTGCATGCACTAGCTGTAATAAGTGATAATTAGTCCGTGACCCGCTGAGGGGGGGGGGGTCAAAATCTGCCCTTCCCGGATTTTCTCAATAGCTTGGACAATTCATACTATGATTGATATTGAAGTGATACTTTCAGTACCTTATACTGGATCAATTATATACTCATTCTTACCAAATTTAAATGAAATCGATGCAGTGCGTTAGGAAATAATGGCGTTTGATTGCGCAATAGCATGCCATTTTGTGAGGAAAAACAATAAATAATCGTCGAACATCGAGTTTTGATTAAAATTGCAAATAAAGATTGCTAAAAGAAAGGAAGAAATATTCTCTTCAAAATGTCTATCGCAGATTCGCGTCATTTTGTTAGCCCCATAAGTAAACAAAACTGCATTTTTTAATCTACGGCGCCCCTCCTCAGGTGCCAAAAATGCACCCCGGGCCTGCAGCCCCCTCTCAATGAAAGTCCTGAATCCACCACTAGTACGAGACCTGATAGATATTCCAGCCCGTCATGATGCAAAATTGCCACCCAGCGCTGGAATCAGGCTGCCGGCAATGCCGTCGACCGTGGCCGGCGAGACTCCGCCCCAGGCTAAGTTCAGCCCCGAGTTAGCCACTGGACTGGGCGTGCTCCGCGTGCAGAGTGGGATCAGCGACCAGTCTGACGGGTGGCCCACGCACCGCACAGGATCAGATAGTGCGCGTGCTTCTGGTGTGCTTTATGCATCGTGGCTTGGGTGCGCCGTTGAGTGGGTCTGGTCCAGGACCGGAACGGGGCCTGGCTGGGGTCGGGGCCGCTCCGCCGGCGGCGGCGGTGGCCGGGAGCGGCTCGTTGCCATGGAGACCGTCTGGCCCCGTGTCCGTTTCGGCGGTCGATACGACGGCCCGGCGGCGATCGGAGCGACCGTGCGAGTCACGCTGACATCTCATTCAGATCGGGCGGCGGTCAGCGGCGGTCCCTGGTCCCCGTCCTGGTCCTGGTGCTGGTCCGAGCAGTGGTCCGCTGGTCCCAGTACCGACAGGACCGGACCAGACCGTTTCGGACGGGAGCGGACAGCCCCTGTCACACACAAACACACAGAGGACAACAGCCGGTCCAGTGACACCCCAATCGACCAGGCGACCATTAAACACGGGCCGCCGGAAACGATCGCGGGCAGCACGGCACGGGGCGGCCCGCCACCGGAGCGGTCATTGTATGACAACGGACAGCGGAACAGTAACACTGGAGCTGCTTCAGAAGTCTGAGTCAGCTGAGCTGCACAGCAGATCACCAGAGTCAGCTGAGCTGCACAGCAGATCACCAGAGTCAGCTGAGCTGCACAGCAGATCACCAGCAGAGAGTCCAGGCATGAGTCAGCTGAGAGTCCAGGCATGAGTCAGCTGAGAGTCCAGGCATGAGTCGCTGAGAGTCAAGGCATGAGTCAGCTGAGAGTCCAGGCATGAGTCAGCTGAGAGTCCAGGCAGGGGAGGCAGGGGAGCAGAGGACCTATCCTACGTGATAGGCGACAGCGGAACACCACAGTGGCAGAAACCCTACTGAGAAAGGAAACAAAACAGAGTCAGGGGGATCAATGCGTGACAGTGGAGCCATTCTATGAAAGCGGAACACCAGAGTCGCTCGAGTCTGAGAATTCACGAGCCGCAAATGGGCCGTGCCCGTGCGCGCTTTGGCATTCCCTGACGAAGCGTCGCGCTTGGAATCGATTTTCTCAATCTAGCTAACATTTAAGGTTATTTTTAGCAGACAACGGAAGGGAGCCTAATTCACTGCAACAGATTTGGTAATAATGTGACGAGCCTAGGTGAAGGAAATGATTTCAGAGAAAGCAATGTAAGTAGCCATAAATGCTGTGGCGAACTACATTAATAAATGAACAGGGTCATTCTTCTTCCTGTACACCGACGTGACGAGTGCCGCCAGGAGTGTCGCCCAGAGTATCGCCCAGAGTGTCGCCCAGAGGGTCGCCCGGAGTGTCGCCCGGAGTGTCGCCCTGGAGTGTCGCCAGGAGTGTCGCCCAGAGTGTTGCCAGGAGAAGTGCTCATTAAAAATACAACAATTAACGAGTCAGTTGTTTTCTCCTACCATATGCCGAGCAATGTAAAAAGCATTAGCACGTGGAGTGTGGTATTTTCCGCTTACGCACTGGTATACCGCAGTGGCGACACATGGTCCAATACCGGGGGGAGGGGGTCCAAAGTTATATGGTAGCATGGGCGTCACTTCTTCTACTTGCCCATAGGTTACATGTTAAAATGCCACTTTTCAAGCCAAGTTTTCGAGACTTTCTCCTCACAGAAATATCTCAAAAGTTTTATCATAGAAATGAAGGTTGAGAGTATTTACTTCGATTTTTGGGATCAAAATGTCAAGCCCAACCAACGGTTCTCGAGTTATTAGCCAAAGTATGCAATCGCGCCGCCGCCGACTACTTTGTGAGTCCAAGATGGCTGCCGTCATAAGACAACTCGGCCAATGGGGGTCGCAGGGACAATGCTTACCCTCACGGTTATATATGAGGTTGTTGATCGAAACAAAAGCGCCAAACACGCCACGAGTAAGATGCAGCCATATCCTGGTATATTATTCCAGATGTGGTTGTGGCCTTCACTTTTTGGTATGGTTTTTTAGTCTTTACAGTATATTTCTAGTGTTTATACATTTTTTTTAGTACCAGTGTATACTTACAACTCTGCTGTTTTTTTGTCAGTAGTTTTTGATCTAGGGCGTTTTACACTTTCTAGCCTTGCTGCGCTCGGGCAGTATTAGAAAACGTCCTGACCATCGATCACAATATCCAGCATTTTTCAGTAGATGTTTTATTTGTGTTTCGTTCATTTGGGTTTGCATGATTAAATGCATAGCGTAGGAGCGGGGGGGGCGGCAGGGGCAGCTGCCCCTCAACATTTTGGATTTTAACATTAGCGCCTATGGACGTTGCATGGAAAGAACGACTTCAAAAATGCCTTTTTGGCCCCCCCCCGCCCCAACTTGAAATGAGTTTCCTACGCCCTGCAAATGTCCTATTCCAAATTTCACCTTTGCAGAATAAGTGCAGACAAATCATTTCCTAGCACGGTAAGAAGTAATTTAGCAGACCTCTTTATATTTAATTACACTAAGAATAATAAGGTTTCAAATGCACTAGCGTATTTCTCCGTTTTGTAGACGTAAAAACCGACATTTCGCCGCATTGACATTAAGTTAAGTAAAATCACATAAATTAAAATCATACATTTTTGGAACTGCCTTTCTGAAAATGGAATACCTTCTAAAACTCTGCTGCCAGAGTGTTTATGGGTGCCTAAAACCCAAGCCCAGCCCAGCCGAAGCCGATGAACACCAGGCCCAGACCCAGACCAGACCCCATTCAAATTCATAATATTTGGGCCATGCCTCGGTCCGGCCCATTCATATTAGCAATATTATTTTCACAGGGATGCTGCAACCATTATTCTAACAGATTTACTTGTGCTCATCAACGAAATTTAAATCATCACGCACTTGTGTATTGTGTACTTTTGACGCACGAACACTTTTTCGGTCACATTGTCTACTGGATGCAGACTTTGGATCGGAATGATTTGGTGATTTTTAATCTTTTCACCACTGCTAGGTAATTACCTAGATTTATGTTTCATGGAATTGCCCCAGTGGCGTATGCCAGGATTTCGGCAGGGGGGGGGGGGCAATGGATACAGGGAGGGCTTGTAGTAATGGCGGCCACATTAACTAAAATTGTACAATTGTGTGGCTTACAACAACGACAAATAAGTTTTGGCGATTTGGTGGATTTAGGGGTTCAAAAGATCAAAATTATGACAATCTGAGACAAAAAAATTGAAAAGCTTGTCATATTAGCCTTCTTTAGTGGTTTTTTCTTTTTGTCAAGTTGCTTCAAGACCCCGAAATTTTCTACGATTTTTCAACATTATAATTTTTTCACCGAAATGGCACGACATGACGTCACTCAACGTCGTTTATCTATCCCAAAGCACTTAAGCCATTATCATTGCATTTTGTGATAACGACGTAAAGCAACGACCCAATTGGATAAGCTATAGCAACTTGGAAATTTTTAAGGCTCAAGAACCTGCAACTTGAATAAAATTGCGCCGCGTGCGACGCGAAATTTTGAGTCCTATGCCCTGGATATGCATTCTTATCAATGCGTCACATAACACATTGCTTATGGTGCGGACTTCTTAACATGTTATTGTGCGTATAAAATGCTGTAAAAAGTGATAAAGTGAACTATTTTGCTCATTCATATAGGAAAATAGCAGCATAAACCATATATGCGCAGAGAAACGGCACAATTTTTCAACCTACATGTGATACAATTTGTAGTTAAATTGCGCCGCGGAGCGGCGCATCTTTTTTTCTTTTATTTACTGGGCAGTTGCATCCTGACTGTTGAAAGACCCAGAGTCCCTTCAAATTGTCTACGGGCCCCTTCGACCTTTTCAACGCCCTTCAGCCTTTGGCATTTCTCGTCTTTAAGACGTGCAATCACCAAAGGCGTATCCAGAATTTTGCCAAGGTAGTACCCGTGGTTTGTAATGTGGGCCCCTGGCACAAACATGCCCCCATGGACACAGGGCCCCCTACATATTTTAGCTCCGCTAGCACAATTTTAACTACTTATCTGGGTCATTTAGTCACTGCAGGCTGAGCAAGAACCTCCTCGGATGCCAAGGGCTCCTCAGGCGCAGAGGATCTCTCAAGTGGATAGAGGCCCCCAGGCCAAATGAGCCCCTCGAAGACAGAGGTCTCCTCAGGCCTAACTAGGCCGCCTCAAGGCTGCCGCAGGATCCCAATAAGACATAGAGGGCCCTCAGGCGAGAGAGGCCCCCTTCTGCGGAATATGAGGACTACTTCAGACAGAGGGGCCCCTTAGGTGGACCCCAAAGCGATGGGGCCCTTAAGACGCCCTCATGCCGACTGTGGGTCCCTTAGGCCGACCAAAGGCCACCTTAAGCTAATCGAGGGCTCACTCAGGTGGCCAGAGGGCCCTTATGCTTTTTTGGGTCCCTTAGGCCTACTGATGACCCCCCTCAGGCCGACTGAGGACCTGAGGTAGTGAAGATAGGGCCTTTCAGCCTTCAGGGGGCCTATCGGGTCGAAAGGGGCCCCTCAAGCTATCCGAGTGACCCCTCAGGCCACCAGAGAGCCTCTCACTCCAACATAGGACCCTCAGATCGAAAGAAGGCACCATATTCCATCAGAGAGCTATTTCAGACCAAAAGACGGTCCCCTCAGACCGATAGACGGTACCTCAGGCCGATCAAGGGCGCCCTCCGGCCTACTGAGGGCCCCCTCAGACCGACAGAGGGTCCCTCAGACCGACAGAGGGCCCCCTCAGTCGTCAGAGGGGCCCCCGCAAACCAACAGAGACCCCTGAACGACAGAGGCCTACAGAAGACCCCTCAGATTGGACAGAGGGCCCCTCAGACCGACAGAGGGCCCCTCAGATCGATACGAGGGTCCCCTTCAGACCGAAGTAGGACCTTCATCCGACTGAGGGCCCTCAAGGAACCGACCGAAGAGCCCTCAAGGCCGACCGAGGTGCCCCCTCAGGCCGATCGAGGGCCCCTTCCGGCGACTGCAGGGCCCACCCTCACGCCACAGAGGGTTTGTGTTGAGTAAGGCGTTTGCGGGCGCTGACACCCATCCAACAAACACTGAGGCTCGGCCCCAGGGCCCTTGCTCGGCCGCCTGAGGAGCCTCGCCAGCCTCAGGGGGGGGGCATGGCCCCTTTGCCGCCCCCCTTGGCTACGCCACTGAATGCCCAAATTTATTGTATTAAGTGGCCTGTTATTATTATTAACTATTTACCTGAGGAATTAAACATCTGGCTGGTCAAGTAAAAAATAAACGTCAATTGACATGACTAAAAAATTGTCATTACCCATGCCCACCCAGTTACCCATGCAAAGTCAAAAATTTGCGATACCCAGCCCAGACAATCGGAAGAATTGAGTGGGCACCCATGGGTGCACCCAGCCCATGAAACACACTGCTCTGCTATAGGGCCTTGGCTCTGCTGGTCTTGACTGCCAGTCTCGGTGTCAACAAAGATTTGGCACTCGACCTTCGGTCTCGTGCCAAATCGTTTTAAACACCTCGACTGGCAGTCATATCCCAGCATCGTTCAGAAATATATAATATCGCACTGCATAGTCTAAGGGACGATATATCGTGTGAGTATTAGGACTAATTTATTAGTCTCCAAGGTAAGCATGTCAGATCACTTCCGTGTAACGTTTGCCGTTTATATGTCAACATGGCCGTTGACCACCTACTCAAGGGGCTCGTCATCACTAGCGAATCCAGCCTCTCTCCTTGGGGGTATATTTTTGTGGCAAAAAGGTATCTTATTTTGTTTATCCGTAAATTTGGACCGGTCACCTTATTTTGGTATTTGAGCAAAAAAATACACAAAAACGCGATATTCCGTAGCATATACTCGTACACATATAAGTAATAATAACGTTTATCTCATACCAACAAGCAGGGGCGTCGCCGATAATTCTTGAGTGGAAGACCGACTGAAATGACGAAAAAAAATGTACCCCCAATTTTGTATGCTTGTATTCAACTCTTTGCAGCACTTGTAATGTATATTTCCATGTTATGGTAGGTAGGTATTAAGTTATTTAGCGCCACGAAATTTTACGGATTCGCCTGATAAAACCTATAAATATAAAATATAGTCCCGCGTTAGAGAGGAATACGAGATTAAAAAGGTTATTCATTCAATTCAGCATTACGACGAACCGAAGACGGTTACTTCTTCATGACGATGGCCACCATTGAAACGCCGCGAAGCGGCGTGGAAATTTTGATTTTAAGATGACCGGTGTCAGTCAGCACTCCATATGAGTTTAGTTGAATTTATTTTCCCATTTTCACAATTTGTATAAGCAATATTGCGAAACTTCTGTCATGCCGCAAAACGGAGCAAAATTTTCAGTTTTTTTACTATGGATAGCTGGATTTTGACTGCTGCGAAAATATTGTTTACGACAAACAGTTATCTTTACCTTACAAATTGTTAACTTCCCCAGCTTTCTTCTAAGATCATTGTTTCTCCCGTTCAGTGCAGGGAGCGCGCGGGAGGCATCTGGTATTGAATGTCCCCAGATTCCTGCGGGGGGATTTTGCCCCTGATGCCCCCCTCTGGATCCGCCAGTTCTCGTCATAGGTGTCATATACACAAGTGGCGACCCGGATCACCTGTCCGTGAAATGGATCAAATTTTACGTCAGCATTAATATTCCCCCTTAACTGCAGGAACTCGGGTAGCTGCAGAGCTGCACCTGTCATCTCTCATTTCGCAGATCTGTCTTGCACCAAGGCCCAAGCCAACAGACTTGGCTCTTCCCGGCCGCCGAAGACGTCACGCTTTCCACCATTTGGCGGGCGACAGGGCCTGCCTGGCCATTCCCGAAACTAAAAAAATCCAGTCGCCCCTCGCTCACAGCCGCGTCCAAAAACTCTGACGCTTTAAAAGCCAGTAAAAGACCCAATCCGTCAGCCGCCCGTCAGAGATAGCGACACGTTTTCCAATCTCCGAGATTGGCCTGGGAGGTGTTGCGAAAGCCGAGCTGATTAACGTGCTGCCTCACAAGGGAGAGACACTGCGTCTGCAAAAAGGACATGGCTCGCCCCAGCTTCCAGAAAACAGAGGCCGGTCCCGAGCAACACTCAATAACAACACCGCAGGATCACAGCAGTACACAATAACGTAACCGTGCCCCGGGTGACCTTAATCCATCAGCTCTGAACACGACTATGCGATATCGTATCCAGCGTTGCCATTAAGCGGCTGCAGCGGGCTGCTGATTGCGTTCGGCTCGCTCTCCGGCTCAGCTGGCGATATTCCGGCCACGAGAGGGCGGTTCACACGTCGTTTATCATCGGACGGCGAACAAAAGGCGGGGCAGCTGGCGCCGCCGTACTTTGGACCAGCTGCCGCCAAACAGGCTGCCTGGCGTGCCGCCCGTCCCGTCGTGCGTATCCCCTCCCTGCCCCGGCTGCGCCCCAGACACAGCATCTCCACTGTATGGTAACGGTTTACGGGCCCTATTGCATTTCGCTTTCGATCGGGGACATTGTGCCGGCTGACGCCCCGAGTGTAAGTAAGCTGCTATGGACGCCCAAGTATATACATTATACATAGTGAGCTGCTATGGACGCCCCAAGTATATACATTATACATAGTGAGCTGCTATGGACGCCCCGAGTGTATCTATAGTGAGCTGCTATGGATGATAAGCGGTAGGATGTATCTCTATCATTGAAAGAAATAGATGTGACGTTTATCCCGCGCACTGTAGGGGGGTTGATTTCCGCCCTCAGGTTTTTCAGGAGTAGCAGAAAAACAGCGGCGGGCAGCGACGCCAAATTTCCCACAGCTGTTTTGGAAACAATGATTCACACTTCGTGAAAGTTTTGACTTCAGATCATCTCAGGTCAGGTCACAATGTCACGTCAAGTGACCTTACCATAACAAATGTGTGTGGTCGTGCCAAAGCCACCGTCTTTTTCCGAAAGGTTTCAAACGTGCAGGACTTCATAAGGTTTTTACCCATAATTAGTTTATCTGGGATTTTTCGCATTGGTGACCTAAGGTCAGGTCAACTTCCTGACCTCCCCGTTATAAGTGAACGAGACAATATGCAGATGCTTCCTATTCTTAGAATGTGCAATGAATCAGGTCAATTCTTTCAAAATCATGTTACTTAAGCTCATTATTGATGACTGAGGTGTAGTTCTTCCTCAGTGATCTCTACAAGGTCATCTGAGGTCATCAGCAATGTTTTGCTAATAAACTAAAGGGGCCCCAGACGTGACATTTATCGTAACGAATGATCAAACCAATAGCTTCTTAGTTCTTACCGTAAGAAAATATATTTTACATTTCAAAACAGTAGGCACACTCCATTTAACCGGCGAGTTACTAGGGGGGGGGGGCTATTTATAGCCCCTCCCGTTATTCTGCAATATCGCCTAAACGAACATCGGTATTGTCACCAAACGATCAGTACCTTATCCCACATCAATTTGAAACATTCTGTTCGATTGAAAAAAGAGGCTATGATAAGTCAACCGAAAATGACGTCAGAGTGACGCTTTTTTTAATGAGGGTTTGCGGGAAACGCTGTCAAAAGTATCGTTTTGACGATAAACCCAATTGCAATACACCAAACGATAGGTAATAAGTTGGGCGATCAAACTGCTATATCGGATTTTTAAAGTTGGCTGAAACTCAAAATTTTGAAAAATCCAAAGACATGTTTTTTGTGGTTATTTTTTAACAAAAAGTTCGATTTAAAAAAAAACGGAATATCTATAATTGAGATGATCCCAATGCATGTGTGTAGCAAGTTTTAAGTCAATATCTTTAAAAATGACTGAGTTACAACCTTTCAAAGACGAAATTAGACCACTTTTATAGTACAATACATAAAAATTGCATTTCCGTTTTTTCAGTTTATATGATAAAATTTTTATAAGGTATTTTTTTCGCGTTCTATTCGATAAAAGAAACCATAAACACTTGTTACAGCTCTTAATGACCGTAATCTTAATCTTCAGTTTGACCTCGTGACATCGGATAACCTTGACCTGACCCAAGGTTTAAATTAGCTAAGAATGGTAGTTAGACGCACGAATAATACCGATTAACCAACTTATTATGCGTTTAATATCGCATTTTTGCGCGACAATGCCGACCACCGGACTTTGATGGCACGGTCAAACATTTTTTTTTTATTTGACGTGACCTGTGACGTCATCAGTGACCCTGAGGATAACACTATTAGGTTTCCTTCGACAAATTTGATAAGACTATCGAATGTCGTACGAATTTTTAAGATCGGTTGAGTTGTTTCGGAGATCAGAGGGGGGTATAAATAGCCCCCCCCCAGTAAGTCGCGTTACAGAACATACCCCAGTAACTCGCGGATTAACATTGTGATGCAACCATGGGTGAAACTTTGATGCAAAGGGGGGTTGTAGCTACAACTTCAATAATTTGGGAATTTGGGAATGAATATATATATATATATATATATATATATATATATATATATATATATATATATACTACAACATATATATATATTCCCATTCATTAGTTCTGTCACCACCCCATTATCTATAGATCAGCGATCATCAATGATCCAGCGCAGATATAATTGGTGACAGAACTACATGAATGGAATTGGCTCCGTAACAAAGGTAAGAAGATCTTTTGAAAGAGCTATGACAGTGAAAGCAGCGCTCTCCAAAAAACTCAACCGAACATGTAAGAAAACGGCCACCAGAAGTTTGATCTGAACTCGAACCAAAGTGCATAAGCTATGCAATGTCTGAGGCGAGAAAAGGAAAGTGGAGTGCGAACGTGAGTCTGCTAAGGCGGAAGGAAAACCTCAGACCAACCTGGCTAACGAGTCCCCTTTGGATCTACAGCACCAAAGCACGTCCCAAAAGACTCACACTACAAGCGAAGAACAGCCGGAAGGAATTTAGAGCCTCGCCTCGTAAACTATCCAAGCAGCATCTCAGCGACAAATCCTCCTCACTTCTAAGGCAAAAGGACCGAAATATGCGCTCCCAATCGTGTTACTCTTCCTTTAATGCAGTCCGTAGAAGTTGCATTGAAGCGGGATAACTTCCCAGCACACCGCGCACAGCTGAGTTCTATGGGTTGCCGAAGACGCACAAAACAGGTAACCCTCTACGTCCAATAGTGTCAGCTTACGGCGACCCCCTAGATAAGCTTTCATGGTTCCTACAATGCATTCTTACTCAGCTCTTAAGTTTGATTCCGGCACATCTATCTAACACAGACGGTTATCTGGCTCAAATGAAAAATGTTTTCCCCAAAAGTATCCCCCCGGGCTCCATCATCTTCTCCTTAGACGTATGCAACCTGTACGGTAGTATCCCTATCCAGGAAGGCATTGAGGCAGTGATGCAATTAGTTGAAAGAAATCTGACAAAAATTTGCATGTTTGGCATTACCCCCTCAGACTTACGTACTCTACTTTCCCACGTACTCACTAACAACTTTGTTCGATTCGGATCTAAAACTTTTAAACAAACTTCAGGAATAGCTATGGGTAATAAAGTGGCACCACCAGTGGCGATCGCATTCATGCATATTTTAGAGACAGGCTTCATGACGACCTTGACATTCACCCCGATGCTCTATGTAAGATACATCGATGATATCCTGGGAGTTTGGACACACGGGATTTGATCGTCTGAACATTTCTTAAACTGCATAAATGCTTACAACCGTTTATACGTTCGAGTGGAACAAGCACACTTCCAAACAGGGCAGCTCCAATGTCTAGAACACCTCATCACTCTCTATCCCTCGGGAGCATACACGACAGAAATATATTTTAAACCTATGACCGCGCCCATTATACTACATTTTACCTCAGCCCACCCCATGAGCACTAAACGGGCTATTTTAAACGCTGAAGTTAAGCGTGTCATCAGAGTGTCATCAGATAAACAGCTGAGAGACCGGAGTGTCAATCGTATCAAACTTTTTTTCAGCAAAATGGATATCCAGATACCATACCGTGATAAACAAAGCAATCAAAAGCCACATGTACAAGCGGTCCGGTAAAAACTCACAACATTTGAATATAACTAATACAGTAACAGACACCTTTTTGCGACTCCCTTACATTGACGAAACGATTGCCCGTAGGGTCAATGGATATATAAGAAATCAGGGACCTCGCCTTAAAGGGAATAGTTCAACCTTTAATATAGGGTTTTGAGTTGAGATGCCAAGTTGTGGCTCATGCTCGATAAATGACTTGTGACGTTTCAACATTTTCCAAGAACCTCTTAAGTTATTTAATATTCAGTCGCTAAAGTCGGGATCGGGTAGTACCGCAAGGGGGCGGATCAAGGGGGGGGGGCAAATCGGCATGGCCCCCCCCCCAAGAGAAAAAGGGGGGGCAAACATATCTTTTAGCCCCCCCCCAAAGGATATCAGTGAATCCCACATTATTTAATACGGACTGTTTTGGTACTATTTGGTATTAACATGGTGATCCTGGTACTCGAGGAAAGATAACATTATCGTAAAATATGCTTGAAGCAGTAAAATCCAGCTATTCACATACAAACTGGAAAAAAAATCGCGCCGCTCGCGGCATCACACCAGGTTTTTTGTTTCGTAATTGCTTACACAAATTAGGAACAATGAAAAAATAAATTTAGTGTATGCGCAGAGGCTCTCTTGACGGTAATCCTGGCCCCAGGGCCATTCATACAATATTAACCTCACTTACCGTTTTCCACTTCGCCGTACGGTGTTGGGGGGGGGGGGGGGGTGACAGGATTCCTGTTAACTCAAAAACCCAAGCACCATAAAGCAACGCAGTAAGAACCAGCATGTGCCGTCATGTGAGAATCTAACGTTGCAATTTTGTAGGTTTCAGGTCATTTGGTGAACTTCCAGGTCAAGTGAATGACCTAGACCCGATCACGTCAAGAATAGCGGTTTTTCTTCGTCAGAAGACCTCATAATGAAAAATCGATAAATGTAAATAAAAAGCTTGGCCCTAGACCAGTTTTGTCTCAGAAATACAGAAAATGTATTTTGTGTTGGTATCTGGTCATAATAAGTCCAAAAAGTGATTACAAAATGACGTCATGAGTTTCTTACACTTAGGGAGCCACAAGTGTAATAATCACAAATAGTAATTGCAAGTTATTGCTTTGAAATTTGATTGGGGCATTTCCCATATTTCGTTCTATCACGGTTTTTCAAAATCTTTGACAATTCTAAATTTTTAGGGATTCCCCCATTTTTCAGTTTTTGTTTATGTTTATGTTTATTGATGAATCACCAACAGGCACAAAACCCAGTTACAGGTGAAGTCGGAAGGGGTAAGAAAGGGGTAAAATTTAGGGGTAAGAAACCCAAAATTTCAAAATCCGAGTTGGCCTTTCCTAATTAAAATTGTATTTTTGATCTTTGTCACTTACTGTTAGAAATTTGTTGCAAAATTGTATTTTCTACGATTTTTACAATATAGTTACCGTCTTTCCACTAACTATAATCGTCACTTAAACGTCATTTTCTTCCAAATGACTGAACCAATTTCAGTGAAATTTTGCCAGCATACGATAATGTTGTCAATTCCACTAGTGAAATTTCAGCAAGGATGCGCGCATAGTAAAAGTGGATTTCAGATAAAACACAGGGAGGCTGTCAGCCAGGACCCCTGAGGCGAGGGTTAATTCAAGCTGGCTAAAGTAAGCAATGGCCTGCTGAGTCCCGAAAAAGGCGACGCCGAACGATATGACGCGACATCGGCCCCTAAAACACCTAAAATACCTAACATCAAACAAAATGGTATTATAACATAGAATAACATAAAATGTTGTCAAGGCCATGCACGCAGACAAAACGGAAATATACGTTTTCTCGTCATTTCAGCCGACCCTCAATAATTAATCGTGACGCCCCTGCGATTTGGTGAGATAAACGTTATTATTAATTACCTACGTGTGTATATGCTATGGAAATGGTGTTCTGAGTGTTTTAAAGTGATTTTTCCACGATTAAAAAAACAAACAAAAAAAAAACAGTTTTTTATGATTTTTTTTGGTGGGGAAACACATTTTTAAAATCTATAATGCCAAAAAAGGTGAAAAGCCCAAATCCGTGGCGAAAAAATGGGATACCTTTTTGCCGGAAAAAGTCCCCCCCCCCCAACCGAGGGGCTGGATCCGCCCCTGGGTATACCCGGTAACTCCAATCGCTGATTGGCTGATTTCGGCTGAGTTAACGTATGATTATGACGCACAGATGACGTAAGACTTGGGGAAAGTGTAAGTGCTGGACAAACCATCTGTTTCAGTACTCATTTCTTTTATTGCAAGAATGAACTTTGTCAGGTAGCATAATCATAGTGATTTTTTGATGTATAAAATATTATAGAAAACATTTTTCGGAAACAACGTTCTGTAGCGTATGCGTAGCGTTCAGCGCTGGCTTGAACGTTCCAGGCTCGCGTACAAATTGTTGATCTGTCCCCACTCACCGAACCCCACCTCGTACCAGTAGACGCGCGCGCGCCGCTGTTTGATTGGCCGCCCGCTGAGTGATAGGAGCCGACCGGCGAGACCGGTACGCCAGTGACGTGTAGACTGTAGACCGTGCATGACCTTGTTACACATAGGTAATCCAGACGGACGCCCCAGAGCACGGACAGTGAGTAACGGTGGCGGACACTACACTTTCATTGTGAAATTGAATAGTGACGAATACCTACTTAAAGCAGGTACTGTGATGGTTTTCAAAGCGTTGTATTTTCCGGCATCTAAAACAATGACTTGGGGGAAAGTACCACCATGTATACGAAACGATCCTTCACTAAATCGATGACGTTGCGTGCTTCTCAGCCAGCTGAATTTCTCATTACTTTGAGGAAACAAAATGTGAAATCACCAAATAATTGAACATTTAATCACTTTTTCCGCGGTAAATATTGGTTTCTTTGACTTACTAGTAATATGATGACTTATTTCTGCTTCTCATCAATCATTCCTGAGCTTTTCTCTTTTTTTTCAAGGTGAACTATTCCCTTTAAAGTAGCATGGACGAGCGGACCGATTTTGGGACAAAAACTTATCACTTCAGCCTTCTCAAAACCGCCCTGCCCAGCTGGCCAAAAACACTGCCACACTTGCCCAAGTGGACTGAAGGGAAAATGCGCTATGAAAAATGTAGTATATAAAATAACTTGTAAGATGTGCGAAACAAACAGACGATCCTGATCCTACTAGGTGAATGTACCCGACCCGTACGATTCGTTTCACGAAACACCGTTGGTGCGCTCGCCCCCCTACGAAGACTGATTCGCCATTTGGGGGAAACACATATCGGACTTCATTTAGCGCATAAAAGCAAGAAATTAATACCGGCTCATATATAAATCATTAGTTCAGGTCGCGACAGGCGATCAAAATAGCAAATCCATTCAATTAGAAACCTCAAACCTACCCTGAACGTTATGGAAGCCTCGTGCCTCGTCCATTGAACGTGTTTAGGCTCGCCCCTTGCACGGTCGATTTTTATTTCTTTCGTAACGTTCGTTCCGTCTCGTCTGATGCTTCCAGTGGGTTTCGTGCCTTTCGATGCGTCTTGGTGTGTTGCATGCGTCAATGCATCTATCACGACCGTGTTCTCGACCGTGGGCCTTATACAGTTGTGGTGTGAGTGTAGGAGTGCTAAGATTGTACTACATGGTGATGCAATATGCAATCTGGGAGTGTAGGAATATTTTACATCTCATATCGCGGGATTATAACTTAATGATCTGCGAGGGTGAAATCTGTGTATTGTTGAATGTGTCAGGGGATTGCGATATGATGACTGCTGCTTTATGGCTGACTGTTCAAATGTAAAGAAGATCTTTTGCGCTGAGGACGGTTGAAGAGGATGCGAGTGTGCGTGTATTTGAAAATATGTTTATTGTCAAACTTGATAATGCGAAAGCTTGTTTGGCTTATATTGTCTGGACCTTTTTATTAAAATTAATAATTGACTGGTTCGATCATTTTCCATCCATAATATTAAATAAATTATATATATATATAATATATATATATATATATATATATATATATATATATATAACATGCACGGTCGGTCGGTGCACCGTTTGCCTCCTCCGCGGTCGTGTGGTGCGCTATGTTCGGCTGCACGCCAAACTACCAACGCGGAGAACAACAAAGCGCGGCAGAAGCAGCGCTTCACTCTCAGCCCCTCTCCGCCCTCCGCCCTCCGCCGCCCTCAAAACAACACAGCGGCCACCACTAATTGCAAGCGGTACATGTGTGCAATTCGGCGGGCGATAAGTCAGCGCGTGGGGCGGCGTGAGGCCCACCTCTGTCTGACAGAGGCACGTGTTGGCACTTTGTCGGATGTCAGAGGTGACGTCAGGCGAGGCCGGGGAGGTCGGAGGAGTCTGTGCCAGCGGAGAGGACGCTGGAGAAGGGGTACTGGGCCGGTACATCTAAGTCGAGGAGTCTGTGCCAGCCGAGAGGACGCTGGAGAAGGGGGGTACTTGGCCGGTACATCTGAGTCGGAGGAGTACTGTGCCAGCGGAGAGGACGCTGGGAGAAGGGGTACTGCCGGTACATCTGAGGTCAGAGGTGCAACGTCGGCGAGGCGGGCGTCGGAGATCTGTGCCAGCGGAGAGACGCTGCAGAAGGGGTACTGGGCCGTCCCATCTGAGTCAGAGTGACGTCAGGCAGGCCGGGAGGTCGGAAGGAGTCTGTGCCAGCGGAGAGGACGCTGGAGAAGGCGGTACTGGGCCGTACATCTGAGGTCAGAGGTGACGTCAGCGAGGCCGGGGAGGTCGAGGAGTCTGTGCAGCGAGAGGAGCTGGAGAAGGGTACTGGGCGGTACATCTGAGGTCGGAGGATCTGTGCCACGGAGGACGCTGAAGAAGGGGTACTGGGCTGGTACATCTGAGTCGGAGAGTCCTGGTGCCAGCCCGGAGGGACGCCCTGCGAGGTACTGGGCCGGTACATCTGAGTGGAGGAGTCTGTGCCAGCGGAGAGGACGCTGGAGAAGGGGTAATGGGCGGTACATCTGAGGTCGGGAGGAGTCTGTGCCAGCTTTGAGAGGAGCTGGAAGAAGGGGTACCTGGGCCGGGTACATCTGAGTCGGAGGAGTCTGTGGCCAGCGGAGAGGACGCTGGAGAAGGGGTACTGGGCGGTAAATCTGAGGTCGGAGGAGTCTGTGCCACGGAGAGGACGCTGGAGAAAGGGTACTGGGCCGTACATCTGAGTCGGAGGAGTCCTGTGCCAAGCGGAGAGGACGCTGGAGAGGGGTCTGGGCCGGTACATCTGAGGTCGAGGTCTGTGCAGCGGGAGAGGTACGCTGAGAAGGGGTACTCGGCCGGCTACATCTGAGGTCAGAGGAGTCTGGCCAGCGGAGAGGACGCTGGAAGAAGGGGTACTGGGCGGACATTGAAGGTCAGAAGGTGACGTCGGCGAAGGCCGGGGAGGTCGGAGGAGTCTGTCCAGCGGAGAGGACGCTGGAGACGGGTATGGGCCGGTACATCTGAGGTCAGAAGGAGTCTGTGCCAGCGGAGAGACGCTGGAGAAGGGGTACTGGCGGTCATCTGGGTCAGAGGAGTCTGTGCAGCGGAGAGGACGTGGAGAAGGGGTACTGGGCCGTACATCTGAGTCAGAGGATCTGTGCCACGGAGAGGACGCTGGAGAAGGGTACTGGCGGTAACAGTCTGAGTCAGAGGTGACGTCAGCGAGGCCGGGGAGGTTCGGAGTTCTGTGCCATGCGGAGAGGACGCTGGAGAAGGGGTACTGGGCCGGTACATCTGAGGTCAGAGGTGACGTCAGGCGAGGCCGGGAGGTCGGAGGAGTCTGTGCCAGCGGAGAGGACGCTGGAGAAGGGGTACTGGGCCGGTACATCTGAGGCGGAGGAGTCCTGTTGCCAGCGGAGAGGACGCTGGCGAAGGGTACTGGCCGTAACATTGAGGTCAGAGGAGTCTGTGCAGCGGAGAGGACGCTGGAGAAGGGTACTGGGCCGGTACATCTGGAGGTCAGAGGGAGTCTGTGCCAGCGGAGAGACGGCCCTGGAGAAGGGGTACTGGGCCGGTCATTGAGGTCGGAGGAGTCTGATGCCAGCGGAGAGACGCTGGAGAAGGGGTACTGGCCGGTACAACTCCTGAAGGTCAGAGGTGACGTCAGCGAGGCCGGGAGGGTCGAGGCGTCTGTGCAGCGGAGAGGAACGCTGAGAAGGGGTACTGGCCGGTACATCTGAGGTCAGAAGGATGGATGTCGAGTGAGTTCAGCGAGGCCGGGTAGTCGAGGAGTCTGTGCAGCGGAGAGGACCTGGAGAGGGTACTGGGCAGGTACATCTGAGGTCAAGGAATGGACATGTTCAGAGGTGACGTCAGGCGAGGCGGGGAGGTCGGAGGAGTCGTGCAGCGGAGAGGACGCTGAGAGGGTACTGGCCGGTACATCTGAGGTCGGAGAGTCTGTGCCAGCGAGAGGACCTGGGAATGGGTACTGGGCCGGTCATCGAGGTCAGAGAGTCTGTGCCAGCGGAGAGACGCGGAGAAGGGGTACTGGGCCGGTACAATCTGAGTCGGAGGAGTCTGT
Organism: Semibalanus balanoides; assembly: GCA_014673585.1. Lineage (NCBI taxonomy): Eukaryota > Metazoa > Arthropoda > Thecostraca > Balanomorpha > Balanidae > Semibalanus > Semibalanus balanoides. Next base: position 25,954 of record VOPJ01014667.1, on the reverse strand, counting down.
GCCAGCGGCGAGGGACGCTGGAGAAGGGGTACTGGGCGGTCATCTGAAGGTCAGAGGTGAACGTCAGGCCGAGGCGGGAGGTCGGAGGAGTCTGTGCCAGCCGGAGAGGACGCTGGGAAGGGTACTGGCCGTAACATCTGAGGTCAGAGGTGACGTCAGGCGAGGCCGGGGAGGTGGAGGAGTCTGTGCCAGCGGAGAGGACGCTGGAGAAGGGGTACTGGGCCGGTACATCTGAGGTCAGAGGAGTCTGTGCCAGCGGAGAGGACGCTGGAGAAGGGGTACTGGGCCGGTACATCTGAGGTCGGTACATCTGAGGTCAGAGGATGACAGGGATGAGCAGAGATGAGCTCAGTCAGTGGAGATCATCGAATTGGGTCGCAGCGATGCGTTCTGCTGTCTCTCGGAAGAATAATCCCTCATGCATCTGACAAGGAAAATAGACTAGTTACAAAGACTTCTGGTTATTTTGGGATATGGCGCATAGCCTCAGCGCGGCTACTGGCTACGAAGGCAAAAGAACCAGCACCAGAAAGCTAGCGTGAGTAGCTAGCGACGTACACATAACACAGCTCTGGTATTAAGCTGCCTACAATATCCTATTTATGCGTCCTGCAACGCCTTGACATTGGCGTATGAATCACCACTTTAAATTTTCTTTAAGTATATTCAGACGGCATCTGCAGGGGCGTAGGAGCTCTTTTGAAATGGGGGGGGGCATAACTTTAAAAATGTGGATTTTACAGTCAATATTCTAAAAGTTTCGGTGATTTCACAATTCTGGGGTCCAAAACATTAAAAAATCGAAGACAGCCATATTGTAGAGCTCGTCATTTCACGTGTTAACACGTTTTTTCACTTGCAATTGGCTTCAAAACTATATTTTTGCGATTTTTCAAACATTGAGCTATTTTCAACCAAAAATGTTTGTTTATTTGTTTATTTGTATATTCACCAACGGGTTCGGCACCCACTGACAGGTGAAGTCGAAAGTTAAGACCATCACATGCACCAACACTTACAGACACGCAACACAACTACCTCCCCATAACATATACAGCCACACGTTTGTTGAGTTCTGATGCACTGCTCAGTGCTCAGCCATATATCCACATCGCGGTTCGCGTCCAGAAAGGCATTGCAGGCGCTCGGAGCGCGAGTGAAGACGCACGTCTTAACAGTGTTTACCCGCGCAAACGAACTTGTAAACACACATTGTTTTCGCAGCTGACGGGCAGGCACTGCCAGAGGAAACTTGTCGATAAGGAATGATGAACATATCTTGTGGCGATGAACGTTCCTGATGAAACATTATTTCGTGTGTTCGAACCGAGCTTCTCATGGTGCTAGCTTTAAATCTACAGCCAATTCTCGATACGAAAAAGCACCCTTCACACGGCAGCGAGCTCACAGCACAAACAGAAAACTTGTCCTGCACACCTTATCCTTTTGGCCATGGACTGCGCTGCTCACCCACACTACACTACCATACTCAAGGACGGAGCGAACGTTTGCAAAATATGCTGACAAGAGGGCACGTTGCTTTGCTGTTTTAAAAGGACGGCCGTTCTTGCCTGTTTGAAGTGTACGCATTAGTAAACTTAGAGCTCGGTTTGCCTTACAAACTGTATATCAACATGTTTGCCAAATGTGAGTTTTTGATCCAGCACAACGGCCAGGTCGCGCATCACCTGGACGCGTTTCAGTGCTACATTATTTAGTGTAGCTTTTATTTTTTTTCTTTCTTTTTTAGCTACATTTAGCTATTTTCGACCAAAAATGTCATGTAGTGACGTCACTAAAGTCCAGGGACGCAGGAAGTATGTTCAAGTTGGGGGGGGGGGGGCAGATTTTAGCTGCAACGAGTACTCCAGCCGGAAATCCTGCCACTTCAAGAAATCTGCCCGATTTGAACTACTAGTCACCTTTATGTGTTTATTACTATTTAGCCACTAACTCGTCACTAAAGGCCAATTTGATATCTTAAATTTGACTGGCAATAGACTTCGCTATCATGCTGCCATACCTGATTTTTTACATTTACGTTAATTTTTTTTCCATATTTCGAAATTGGTAAGATACTAGAAACATGAATAAACATATATATAATAATATATATAATATATATATATATATATATAATATATATATATATTATGGTGTATATATACATATATATATATTAATATGTGTATATATATATAAATATATTAATATATAATATATATATATATACAAGTCGCCAGCAACACAGTCTTATAGCTCTAACCTAAGCTCCAAATGCACCCAACCCATTGTAAATGAGCATGGCTTATGACCTTTGCTATTTTGCATGATGTGACAAAACTGTACCCCAGTGTCCCACGCGAGATGGCATAAAAGCATGCAGGCTAGCACTAGACAGTAGATGTGACGCTCCCATACCCACAGAAGAAATTACTGAAATGATTGAGCTTGTGCTAGATAACAATAACTTTAACCTCTCGTCAGACTGTCAATTTATTCAAACCGATGGTACGGCCATCGGCTCCAGATTTGGGAAAAATTACGCGTGTACTTACCTGGGGCAGTGGGAAAAAACAGTTGCTCGATGGTGCTCGTTTTAAGCCACTGATGTACTTCCGCTATATAGATGATATTTTTGGAATTTGGCTCAATGGTGAGAAGGAACTTCAGCTTTTTCATGATCGTGCCAACCAAATTCATTCCACAATTCAGGTAGACCTTCACATCTCACCATCGGAGATAAAATTCTTGGATGTTGTTGTAAAGCTTGGGGAGGGGGGCTTCCTAACAACGGATTTGTTTGTAAAACCGACAGATTCATAATCGTACTTGCATTTTAACTCGGATCATCCTCTGCACACAAAAAGGCGGTTCCTTTCGGCTTGGGTATGAGAATGAAGCGCATTTGCACCAGGGAGGAAGATTTCAAGAGGCATAGGGGCGACTTAAAAGCTAGACTGATAGAAAGGGAATATCCTGCCTATTTGGTCGAGCAGGAGCTACGGAAAGTTGATGGCGTTAGCAGGGATCAGCTGCTAAATGGTAGATCAGTGGAGAATGAGAAGAAAAAGGGAGTACCTATGGCAATAACGTTTTCGCAATACCTTCCAAACATCAAGGCTGTTCTCAAAAGTAAACGCTACTTACTACATAAATCACAGAGACTGGGTAACATTTTTCCTTTGGATGCTATGGTGGCCTGTAAGCGGGGTAGAAATTTAGAAGACATGCTTGTACATAGCAAAACAAAACATACTACATACAGGCGTGAGGTGGAGAGGGTAGAAAACTGCGGAAAGAGGTGTGTTATTTGCAAACGGATGTACGCAGAGGGAGAACGGGTGACGGGAGCGCAAGCGAAGTGTGTGACGACGCGTATGACAGGACGATAGGGTGCAGGAGTGTAAATGTTATATGCGGTATATGGTGTGGTGTCTGTAGGTGTGTATTTATGTGGGTGAGACAGGGGATGTCTGTACACGCGTATACAAAACCATCTCTCCTCGATACGAGCCAGCATACCCAGCGGTTTGCCCTCCCTGTTAAGGAGCCATTTCTGTACATTCACTTCCCATCCTAATCATTGGTTCATTCTTAAGTGTAATTGTATTGCAGCTGTAGCTAGTTTGTCAGCCCAAAGACATTCTGTTGATATATATATATATATATATTCCATCTTTAACATTCAAATTAAATAAACATCAATGAGCACCTAGCATCCCCTAATTATCTACTTTACCCCTGGACACATATTGTTTTTGACTTGTGCCACTCTCACCCGGGCCATCAGGAAACTCGTCCTGTTATACCCTGTGAGCAAGCGCTGAAACGTGATAAACTGCAATGCAACTTTTCAAATTCGGCAAATTAATACTAATGTCACACCAGTTTCTGACCATCAGACACTTGCCTAATAACAACGTGTTACGGTACTGAAGTAATCAAGTGCCAAATGTGTGGTGAAATTATATCATGATTTATGTATGGTATGTGTATGTCTTGGAACTTATAATAAACAACTCCCCAGTGTGAGGAGAACACACACACACCGTATCAGCATGTGTAAAGTGTCAATGGGCTGGAGAGAGTGTAGGCGGACAGAATGTGGAGATATAGGAGGGCGAGAGAGAGAGGAGATGGATGCATCTTTTGGGAACGAATGGTGCAGTGGGTGGCATGAACAAGAGGTATGGGTAGAATCGGTTGTCTGGTCTGGCTCGATGCTGAGATGACATTTCAAACGTGATTGTGGAATCAGACGCACCTGCGTGTGCCACTATGTACATCGATTTCAGCAATAATGTTAAACAATAATGTTTATAGTTTCGATAACATTCTTCTCAGTGTATATTTCACATGTTTTGCTTTATATGATCTGGCGTCACTGTTTTTTAACTCTGCTGAATATTTTAGATTAGAAGTCTTGTAAAATTATGGGCGCGTTCTCATGTCTTGGCTTGGGTGTTATTTTGTGTTGTGTATTGTTCGCGGGACGACGGCGCATTATTATTCTGATGAACTAAATATATTAGCGCAAACGTAAGGAAGATATTTTATAATTTTAAATGGCCTATAGCTGACACACTTTATAATATATATACTAATATAGTGGTGTGTGTTGTGTGGTGTGTGTTGTGGGGTGATTACAGGCAATGTGTAGAATCAGGCATTATATAGAATCCCTAGGGATTAAAAACATTAACTGGATTTTATCGAGAGTTAATGACAAACATTGTTGGTGACCTCGGATGACCTCGGCTGACTCTGTAGAGGTCACTTAACACAAATTGCACCTGGGTCTTCAGGAATGGCCGATGATAACATGATCCATAAGGAATGGGCTGCTATCTTGCGTATCCTCAGAATCATAGGCGGCAGAACGGGGGCGGGCACCGGGGCACCGTGCCCCTTTGAAAAGGACTAAGGGGGCACCCATATAAAAGAGCTCCCCTTAAATTTGTTATAGCTTAGGTTACAAATTTAGGTCTTATTGTCAAATTTATGGAAACACATTCGTATAATGTCGTGAATATTCACGGGCGTGATAATCCTCGTGGACAAATAATGAATCATGTAAAAATCGTGGAAACTCGAGTGTCCAAGTCAGTGGCCAGCAGGAAACGTAAAAAGAAAGGAAATATCATTTTAGGAATATCACAGGATGCAGAATCTAAGGACATACTGTTTTGTTTTTAATTTTTAGATTGCCTTTTTTAAGGAGAAGGTCGATCAAAAAGTGTACATATATGAAATATCATTTTCGTTAAAATGGTTTTATCAGATTTGTGAAACTTTGAGGTATTAACCCCTAAAATTCAAGCTGTGCTTTTTTCTGTAAAATTGTCACAATTTGTGTGTGAAGATATATATAAAAAAAAAATCGGGAAACAAATATGCATAGGTGGCAAAAATCAGCATCGTCATTGCAATCGTAACTGTATATCACAAGCGTAAAACTCTAAAATTGTGACGTCTTAAAGTTTCCATATGGGTTTGGATCGTTTGGAAAAACTAATGTGTTGACGTCTACGTGTTTGTAATTATCCTTACTTCAATTTCGAGTTTCTCACCAATTCAGTTTTTAAACCCTTATTTCTTAAAAAAAAAATGCTAAACAGCCTCAATTTCGACTAGAAGCAATCATAAGCATGAGGCAACATCCCTACCTATAAATGTCAGAGCATTAATAATGAACAAGTACTTTTATCTTCCCACATCTGACGTGATTACTTTTTAACGATTGTTTATTAATCACAAACTCTAACAGCAAGAAATAGAATGCTCAGAATGTTGGGGTGTGGGCGACACCCCTCCTCGAAAAAGAAAAATGTCCGCGTTGCCCCTCTGCCTGCCCCCCCCCCCGGTTCCTGCTCCTTGCTAAAGTCGTTTATCTCAAATTCGTTTCAACGCAACGCTAATTTTTGTAGTATAGACGTAAAATTTTCACGTTGATTATCTGCCGACGCTCGGAAGCTTAATTCAGGAAAAAACGAGGGAGGTCGGATCCAACCCCCAGGCGGTCGTGGGCTTAGGGCTATGACTCGTAATTTTGGACCAGGTATTGAGATTCAAAAGTTGGGGGGCACTGCCCTCCCCTTTTTACAAGTTTAAGGGGGAGTTGCCTCCCTGCCCCCGGCTCCTACGCCTATGGGCATCTGCTGAAGTTTTGTGTTCCATAAAGTTGCTGGCATTCATCCATATTGAGGACTACAATCACATTTACAAAGTTTGATGCTTGACAATGGCTTGCTCTATGGTTAAAACTTGCCGTAGCGAATCAAAGGAAGTTCCATTGCCTTTGTGTTGAACTGTAAGTGTATCAGTTATTTGTTTGATGCATTTTGACGAGTGGATTCCACAGAATGATAATCATACAAGATAATGTCTGCTTAGCCAAAATAACTATATCTGCAGTCTGCAATTTATAGTTTTATAGCATGCTCCAGCATGGGTGTAACTTTAATGCAAAGGGTAGCTACAACCCAAACATTTTTTTTTTTAAATAACACTACGCCTATGACGAGATGCGGTACAAATGGGCTCTTAACCCGCGCGGCGTAGCGGTCTCCAGCCGAACGCGCGGCGTAAGGGGAGATAAATTTTACCCCCCCCCCCTCGTATCTTCCGAACCAATAACCACAGCGAGACGCGCAATGCAGCGATCGAAATATCTAAATGAAAACGAATCGAATGCATAACCGACATTTTTCAAGTTAGGTCAAAGTTTCAGGTCACGTTCAGTCATATGGAAATTCGTTGTTTTCAAGTTTGTCCCACTTAAGGGTAGTTTCGAAAATTCGAGTTAATTGAGTTACATGTTCATAACTTTCAATTAAAATCCTTTGATTAAGACTATCAATGCACATATAGCTCTCAAAGGTTGTAATATCCAAAGTACCTGACACCAGTTGACGAGTTACACAGTGGAAACTGTCGTTCTCAAATAAAATATGAAGAAATAATATCAGACACGTTGAAGTTGCCCTTTGTTTTTCACATTTTGATCAAAACGTGTAAGTTCATCTGTCTTCAAAGAGGGAACTATTGGTTGGTCTTAGTTTTGATGTGATAATTGGAAGGATCTCGGATGAAATAGGCTCTGTGGACGGCTAAAGCGACGCTTGTTCGTTTTGTCGTGCCAGGATGGTGTGTTGCCGTCAGTAAGTCTCTCCGTTAAGTGTTCTTTTTTATGATAGTCATGTAGGTGTCCTTTGGTCCGACCGTCCTGTAAATGCATGGTAAGTCTGACACGACTGATGTGATGTTGTTGTGAGCCTATGTAGTAAACGTTCGGTTGCACATGTCCCCGGTGGAGCACTTGAAACAATTATACAATTGCTCTGCTGTTAGTTGTTGTTGTGTTCTGGGTGGTGTGCACAGTGATAAAGTGATTGTTCCGTGTGGTGACTTGATAATAGATCGTGAGGCGTATGCATATGCCGGCTGCACTGGTGTTACGTTGCTTGTGATAATGTCACGAATTGCCTTTTCATCCCTCTTCCATGCATCCTTCTTCCTTCTTCTTCCACGCATTTTCATCCTTCTTCCAGATTTGTAGTCCAGCGCTCTCCCGACTGAGCTACACGGGCGGACAAAATCGCGACAGAATCGCATTTTATCTAGTGTAAATTTGTTTTGCTCTGGGGAGGGGACATGTCCCCCCTTCCCCACTCCCTTGACTACGTCCCTATACCAAACATATGTGCGGATACCAAAAACGGATCCAGTAAAGAAGCTTTATTTCAGATCTTCTGAGAGCATAGTATCGGGTTATAAATATCCAGGATTCACCGTGATCGGGACCACAGATCTTAACAATTTGCAAAGGATTCGTTGGAATCCCGCGGGTAAAAATAGGATATTTAGTGTAGATGATGATGATTGGGGTTTTAGGGCGGACCGACTGCGAAGGTCACATGCCACCCAGTATTTAGTGTAGGCAAACTTCTGCACGTGGTCGTTGGTCAACCTACCCCATTTTTTTCCAGACCTCAAAATCTCTTCGGATCTGTATCGATCTCAGGGGGTCCCAATAAGAGGTTGGGGACAAGTTTTCACGCTTCCCTCCCCCCATACGACGCCGCCGCATATGGTAGGTACACAGTGGTGACAATGAATATGTCACGAATAGCGCAGACGACGCGTTCTATGATGCGTGCTGTGTGTGGAAGCTCCGCTCCATCAACGATGGTGGCAGCTCGGCGTCAACAACCTCTGTATTCCACAGTCACCTCTCGCAAACAAACCCGTGTGCTGACTCTTCACTACCGTCCTGCGCGCCATCCATCCTCACCACAGCAGACTCTGTTTCCTGACGATAGGAGCCAGCGACTACCGTCCTGCGCTCCATCCATCCTCACCACAGAGACTCTGTTTCTGACACGACAGGAAGCAGGACTACCGTCCTGCGCTCGCATCATCTCACCAAGCAAACTCTGTTCCTGACACGACAGGAGCCGCGACTAGTCCTGCGCTCTCATTCATTCCTCACCACAGCAGACTCTGTTTCCTGACACGAACAGGAGCCAGCGACTACGTCCTGCTGCTCCATCATCTCACCACAGAGACTCTGTTTCTGACGCGGAGCCAGCGACTACGTCCTGCGCTCCATCATCTCACGAAGCAGACTCTGTTTCGGACACGAAGGAGCAGCGACTACGTCCTGCGCTCATCCATCTCCACACAGCAGACTCTGTCTTCTGAAGGAACAGGAGCCAGCGACACCGTCCTGCGCTCCATCGCATTCACACAGCAAGACTCTGTTTTCTGACACGACGGAGCCAGCGTAACCGTACTGCGCTTCCTCCATCTCAACAGCAACCTCTGTTTTCCTGCAGAGGAGCAGCGCTACCGTCCTGCGCTCTCCATCCTCACCCTAGAGACTCTGTTTCCTGACACGACAGGAGCCAGCGACTACCGTCTGCGCTCATCCCTCCACACATAGAACTCTGTTCCCTTGAAGACAGGAGCCAGCGACTACGTTGCGGCTCACTCATCCCACCAAGCAGACTCTGTTTCGGACACGACAGAGCCAGCGACTACCGGTCCTGCGCTCATCCAATCCTACACAGCAGACTCTGGTTCTGACGAGACAGAGCCAGCGACTACTGTCTGAGCTCCTCCATCTCACAAAGCAGACTCTGTTTCCTGACGACAGGCCAGCGACTACCAGTCCTGCGCTCCATCCATCTCACCAAGCAGACTTGTTTTCCTGACACGACAGGAGCACGGACTACGTCCTGCGCTCCATCATCGCACACAAAGCAGAACCTCTGTTTCCTGAACGACAGGAGCAGGCGACTAGTCCTGCGCTCCATCCTGCCTCACAACAGCAGACTCTGTTTCCTGACAGGACAGGAGCAGCGCTACCGTCCTGCGCCCATCCATCCTCACCCACAGCAGCTCTGTTTCCTGACAGGACAGGAAGCAGCGACTACCGTTCCTGCGCTCATTCATCCTCACCACAGCAGACTTGTTTCCTGACAGAAGGAGCAGCGACTACGTCCTGCGCTCCATCCATCCTCACAACAGCAGACTCTTTTCTGCAGGACAGGAGCCAGCGACTACCGTCCTGCGCTTCATCATCTCAACACCGCAGACTCTGTTTTTGACAGGACAGGACCAGCGACTACGTCTGCGCTCCATCCATCCTCACCAGAGCTCTGTTTCCTGACAGGACAGAGCGCAGCGACTACCGTCTTGCGCTCCATCCATCCTCTATCTCACACAGACTTGTTCCTGAGGACAGGAGCCAGCACGACTACCGTCCTGCGCTCATCCATCTCACCAAGCAGACATCTGTTTCTGAAGGACAGGAGCCGCGACTTACCGGTCTTGCGCTCCATCATCCTCACAAGCATGACTCTGTTTCCTGACGGACAGGAGCCAGCGACTACCGTCTGCAGCTCCATCCATCTACACAGCAGACTCTGTTTCGCTGACAGGAAGGAGTCAGCGACTACCGTCCTGCGCCCATCCATCCTCACCACAGCAGACTTGTTTCCGACAAGGACAGGAAGCAGCCGTCTATTTCGGCCGGACCGCCGGCCGAATAGACGGCCGCCCTGCTCCCGGCTGACTGGTCATCATCAAGCAATCAATCTGGATCGGCGTGCGGGCTGCGAACGCCGTATGCCACGCAGTGAAGACCACCTGGCTGGCTACTCCGGCCCCAGCGTCGCCAGCCAGGAGAGAAGGCTCCTGCGCCTCTGATGGCTCCTCCTCTCAGAACACGTGTATTAAAGGGACATTGCCACCTTCAAAAAAGTTCTCAAATGTACGCCGTTTGTGGTAAAAAACATGAAGTAATTGCTGCTGAACACGATTATGCCATTTGTTTCTAACAAACATTGCTCAATTTCATGAAAAATGCATTTTAATATTTGGGCTTATGACGTCATATTAAGGAATTTTTGGGAAAAAATAAAACCTTCACGTTGCCATAAGTATGACTAGTGTATGGCTAATGTATTGCCAAAGGTAAAACAAGTCGACTGTATAAACATTTAGCAAGAGAGTACTACGACATCAGCTCATTGTTTGGCCCCATTCAAATACATTGGGGACTGGGATGTTACAGATGTAAAAAACAAACTCGAATTTCTCTGTGTTCGACTCAGTGGTTGTTTTAACTTTATCATACCTAATTGCAATGCTAAGCACAAATGGTATCTCAACTAAATATATGTTAAAGGTTGGAGTGTCCTTTTAACCAGGCAGGTCACTGGATATTTTCTGTAACACGAGTCCACTGGGGGGGGGGCTTTTTTAGCCCCTTGTTATCTTTCGGAACAATCAGACATCGCGCTGACAAACGTGAATCGATAGACGGAAAGATTTAATACGACGTATATAATTTGGTGTTGCCTGAGGTCAGTGGTGACGTCAAAGGTCAGGTCAAAGGTAAAAATGTATAGACAAAATTGTATAGACCATATTTTCCATTCAAAGCAATTGGTTGCAATCATGATCACGCAGAGTGATCTCAAAGGTATGACACACATCCAGAATGAGCTAATTGTGTGTTTTTGTTTGCAAAATGTCAAGGTCAAGGTCAGGTCACATAAGGTCACAATGCCAAAAAATTATACGAAAGTCATGCAACACATGTAAATACTAGTTTACGTTTAGAACTCGAAATTGGTACTCATTTTACCACCTGATTTAATGTACGTGAATTAAAGGTCAAGTAAAGGTCAAAGTCATGTCACAAAAGGTAAAATTTGAAATTGATCAATTCAGTAAATCAGTATTTTTTTTCTAGGCCGGTTTTGTCTCAGAAATACAGTGTTGTTCTTTAATTGTCTGTATCTGGTCAAAAAAGGACGAAAAATGAAATTTCAAAATTTGACGTCACGAGTTACTCATACCTTAGATGTCTTCACGCAGTCAAAAATACATATATCATTTTTAAATTTGGTATGGCTGTTGTGTAATGTGTAATATGTAATGCATGATTTATAATTTAAAACAAAAATCTTATTTTTTTGTCATTTTTTCAAACAAAAGTAAATTTTTAAAAAAATTTGAGTCATTTTTTTTCAAAAACCCGAGATTGCCATAATGTAGCCCTTGACATTTGCTATCTTCTCTTTTTTATAATACATGACATTCGTACAGTCTCCTAAAGTTTAGCTGATTTTGGTGTCAAAATCGTGTGTAGTCAAGTGACGTCACTAACTTAGCTTTATCTAAAACAAAAAATCCGACGAAATTTCAAAAACAAAATGCAAAGGATGTGAAAAAGAGCGCCCGGTCAAATACTACAAGTTTGGCGTTGATTGCTGCATTACTTCGTAAGATATTTTAGATATTCCTCAGGGGGGCTAAAAAAAGCCCCAGTAATTGTAGTGAATAGTTAGTATGCCGTGATGTATGTAGGGGTGACTGGTCGGGCCACCCGCGTCGTATGGGAACGGCGACAGGTGGTAGTGCAACCTATCACCTTAACTGCCTATGTTGGCGGTCCGGAACGGTCCTGGACGCGCGGTGGTCCTTCTCCCACGACTGGGTCGCAGCTGCCCGGTGATTAGTCATGTGGGGGTGGGGGCGGAGGTGAGAACGTGGATGATCGGGGACAGGAGAGGGAGTCTGGCTTGAGATGTGACACTGGGAGGTTGTGTGCCCGACCCAATACATCGACTCTGCGACATTGCTGTTTGAGGTGCGACATCACACTACAAGCTATTTCGGCACCATGGAGGCAACGCGCGGAACCGGTGTGCAGGGTCGGAAGAGGCGTAAGAGCAGGAGCGGGCGGCCGGTCACGCAGCTGGCCGCCGCGCCGCCTCCGCCGCCGGGACGACACGACGGCCGTGGACGGCGGGAGGCCGCGCTGCAGTGAGACGGCCGACGCCACGGCATCTCACCAGTGTTGGCGAGTGATGCTCGCAGCAACGGTGGTCACTGGTGATGCCGGACCGGCCACTGGGCAGCGACATGGTGCGCTGCGGCTGAGTCAGCAGAGCTGTGTCAGCAGACCTGAGACAGCAGAGCTGAGTTGGAGCTGAGGAAGCTGAGTTGGAGCTGAGG
>VOPJ01014667.1:0-12453 GCA_014673585.1 Semibalanus balanoides | reverse complement strand
ATTGGGGTTTAAGGGCGCGCCGACACCTTTGGGTCAATTTGCGCCCAGACGGATGATATAGCTCGCCACAGGTACAGACACAGGTATCATCGTATCTGAGGACAACTACGAACCGACGAAAGCAAGTCCTCCTTCAACCGACACCGCCATCAAAGCCAGCCATGAACTCGGCCGACCATCCAGCCGGTCAGGCCGGGCAGTGGCCAGCGCGGCAAGCCGGGGCCGGGACCCTTCATTTTTCTCACAATCCACTGACAATCGGGGGACCGGACCGGAGGTGAGGACAGGGTCACAGGGTTCGGATCACCTTCTGACCTTCCACTGGCGGGTCGGGGGAACTAACCGGGGAGAACAGAGTCCGGATCACCTTCTCACCTTCCGCTGACAATCGGGGGAATAAACCGGAGGGGAGAACAGAGTCCGGACCACTTTCTCACCTTCCGCTGACAATCGGGGGAATAAACCGGAGAGGAGAACATAGTCCGGATCACCTTCTCACTTTCCGCTGACAATCGGGGGAATACACCGGAGGCGAGGACAGAGTCCGGATCGCCTTCTCACCTTCCACTGAAGCGGCAGCCAGACGGCCTCATCCCTGCTGACCGGCGTCACCCCCAGGTCGTTGAAGATGTACCACTGGGACACGGCGCTGCCCACCGCGCGCTCGTGGTAGCCCGGTCCCACGCGCACCACCGACACCAGGTTGTTCTTGTCCGGGAACTTGGGGTCGGACACGTGGCAGACGACCGCGGTGAGGTCGTACACGGACCAGTCGGGGTTCTCCTCCTGTGGGTCGGTGGAGAGGACGGTCACGCGCGCGAACCGGCCGCTATGGTCACGACGAGCCACATGCCGGCATGTTTCGGACGACTGACCGGCATACATATATACGAGTACAGTAGTGAACTCCCTTACTCGTGTATAACTTGGTAGAGAGAGCCCACTGGGCTATGCAAACTAGCTGCATGCGACATTTGGCACTCAGTGGCCACGGTCCCAGAGGTGGCTGCTCTCCGGGACCGCGGACCTGCGTGGGAGCCAGACCCTCCAACGCGTGAGCTATGACGCCTCCACCTTACCGCACCCATCTGCGATGGCGTCTCAGCATCAGCCTAACCACCCTCCTCAGATGGTGACGGTGCCGCCCGTCTGCAGCTATCACCCTCCTCAGGCTGCCGAGCACTAACCTTGTCCCCGCCGTCGTTGATGGTGACGGTGCCGCCCGTCTGCAGCTATCACCCTCCTCAGGCTGGGCACTAACCTTGTCCCCGCCGTCGTTGATAGTGACGGTGCCGCCCGTCTGCAGCTGACAACTGATGACGTGGGGCAGCCAGTGAGGAGCCGGCTTCTTGCCGTCATCGGACGGCAGCGGCGGGCCTGGCGCGGCCGGAACCGCCGGTCTCCCGCCGTGCCAGAAGTGGCAGTCGGGGCGCGTGCAGGCGGCGCCGTACCGACACGGTTTGATGCTGGGCGGCGCTGGCGGCACTCCGCCCGCCTCCTGCTCCACCGCGCCGCTCCACAGCAGGCCCGACTGACGCCGCCAGAACTCCAGGTCCTTCGGATTGTCCGTGCAGCAGTTTACCGCTAGACAGTGCGGAAGGGAGAGGAGGTGCCGGACTTGCTCCGTGGGCTGGTACCGGCCGCACAGGTCGCACCAGGCCTGCACCGTCTGTTGGAGACAGAGACTCGACGCCAGCGTGTCGCCGAAGCTGACCTCGCGGTCGTCCAGCTCCTGCGGGTAGGTGAGGTTACACAGCAGGATGGTGCTCTCCTTCTCGGAGGAGGCACCGCACTTGATGCAGCGTGTCGTCTGCCGACTGAGCGCTCCCAGGATCCGCGCCACGGGCGACTCGTCGGCGGCGGCGACCGACAGCGGCTCGCGGATCACCGGCACGGACACTGAGCCCGCCGCCTGACGCCACTGGGTCCGTGTCTGAACCGCTCCCCTGTGCCAGGGGCGGCGGCGGGGGCGGCAGCAGCGTCCGTCACACTGGCGGCGGCAGACGCCGTTGATACAGTCCCGTCTGTCGCGGTGGCGGCGGCGGTGTCAGCGGCGGCGGCGGTGCTCGCTCCGCTCTTGTCCCCCTTCTTCAGATACCGTCGGCGTGCTGCACTCCGGTATCCAGCTGCTGCAGGATGAACCGGTTCCAGTTCTGGATCAACCTCGGCAGGTTGATCTTCTGTCTATTCGTCAGCGTGTCAGACAGGAATCAGGCCCAGCGCGGTGGCCTCGGGGATCGTCCGGAACGCACGCAGGAAGTTGCTCGCCTGGCACGGGAAGCCCTGTGACGTGTCCATCATGTGGAACAGGAAGCTGAGCTCGCAGGAGAGGCAGAACTCGCGCTGACAGAGGTGGCTGATGACCGCCTCCCGCATCGGCTCCAGACAGTAGAGCACCTGCAGCATGGCGTTGCAGTAGGAGTTGGGCAGGCTGGACTCGAGCCCAGAGAAGCTGGTTCTGTTGTACTGCAAGGTGGTCCTACCTCGTCCAACCCGTTGCGGCTGTACTTGACGTCGATCTTGCGGTAGCGTTTCGGCACGTGCACGGCGAAGGGGTCCTCCTGCTGACTGGTGGGCGGGTCAGCAGCCGTTGACCTTCTGCCCGGGTCTGCCCAGCTTGTACGGGATCTGATTCCTCTTCCTGTTCCCCGGGTTCGGCGCGTACCCGATCGTGCCGACCATCCGCATCGTCTTCAGCACCACCGGGTCCACCTTCATCGGCTTGCGGTAGACCTTGGCGCACCACGGCGCCGGCCAGTCCGACAGCAGCGTCTCGCTCGTGATCGGCATCGGCACAGTGGCCAGCGGCGTCAACCGATCCGTGAACGGAATCGCCGGCAGCGGGTCGATCGGGTCTGCAAACTCTGTCTCGCGCGAGTAGTTATTAAAGGTGCACTCCTGGTTGGCGAGCGTCAGCAGATGCAGACATCCGCCGTGGTCGCCAAACGCCATGGCCTGCGAGTTGGCCGAGATGTCCATGGCGGTGCACATGTTGCCTCCAGTCTCCACCGAGTGGAGAGAGAGCGTGGACTGATTCATCTGCGCCGTCTCGACGATCTGGAGTTCGCCGAGCGGTGAGACCACCGCCAGACGGCTGGAGAGGGACGGGATGAACTTGAGCAGGTACGGGTCCAGCATCACCGGGATGGTCGAGATGGCCCGCAGGATGCGCAGGTCGTAGATCATCAGGTGACGGTCCACGGCCGGCTTGCCGCCCCTGAAGTCACACACAGGAGCGGGGTGTGTCACAAGGCGGGCCACCGTAAAGACCCTAGAGGTGCACACACTGACTAGCTCCAGGTCAACATATGTTAGAAAGATTACGTGGCTTTACGGATTCAGTAAACACGTTAAGATCGAACTGCGCACAATACCATGGTAAATGACAGTTAACTAAGGCAACTGAAAGAAGTTGCTTTCCTACCTTGACCTAAGTAAGATATACATAAGAATAGCGGCACACCACACGTTGACCAACACCAGAGGAACGGCCAACTTACAGCCGTTCAACTTTGAGAAACTTCCACAAGTCCAAACACAAGCAAAGCACAGTTCCCTGCATGCGAGTTCCTCGTGTTTCAGACGGGGCGAGCGGCCACTAACGCTGTGCGAGAACCCACACGTAACAGCAGGGTTATTGTGCACGTCCAGGTCGTTCAGACTGGCCGAGTGCGCGTCCAGGGAGTGCTGCGCGCGCAGTGTGCTCGGGTCCCGCAGGGTAACCCTTCCTGCCGTGTCGCCGCAGCAAATGAGCCGCGGGTGGTGCCTCAGAATGGCGCAGCCGTTCCCTCCGATGTCCACCACCTGGGTCTCCTTGCCGCGCGTCATGTCGTACGACACCATCGTGTTCTGGTGTCCCCCCATGAGCACGGAGGTGTCGCCGCGGCTCATCATGCACTGCATGTCCTCCAGGTGGGGGGAGGTGTGGGTGAAGGCGGGGATGCCGCGGCGCAGCTGGCCGCGCAGCTGGCTCTGCGAGAGGCAGAGCACGACACTCTCTGTCGGGCAGATCTGGCGGATCTCCTGCGACGCGTGCACCTGAAACGAGGTGTACTTCTGCAGGCCGGCCGAGTAGTAGGACGTCACGTGACCCTGTGGGCGGAGCGAGAGAGGGTGAGACAAAGAACGACGTGTACTTCTGCAGGCCGGCCGAGTAGTAGGACGTCACGTGACCCTGTGGGCGGAGCGAGAGAGGGTGAGACAAAGAACGACGTGTACTTCTGCAGGCCGGCCGAGTAGTAGGACGTCACGTGACCCTGTGGGCGGAGCGAGAGGGGTAGACAGAGACGGATGCCAGAGGGAGAACGGCATTGTTGCAGATGATGCGATCAACAGCGAGCCGAAGTGACATGCAGCATGGAAGAGTGAACGACACGCAGCACAGTGGATGTTTCCTTCATCAATGATGATGATGATGATGATGATGATTGGGGCTTTAGGGCGCCGCAACAAAGTAGTTATATGGCACCCATTCCTTCATCACTGTCTGTGGACGCCCCAAAAGCGCAGGTTCATGGCGCTAAGCACGACAGGAATCAGCTGCGTAAAATGCTAGCCAGGAAGTCAATATTAAGTGGAGTTCAAGCAGGTGCAGGGGATGAACAGTTCCAAAACGGTATCCAACAAATATAAACGCAAGGAATCAACACTGTTTCAAAACCGTATCTAACACATACAAATAGGCACAGCAAATCACGTAGGTCAGAGCCGACTCACGCCCATGTTCCCCATCCAGAGAAGCTCCTCCTGGTGATCGAAGGCGGTGGCCGTGACCTGGAAATGGTCGCCGCCGTCCACCACCAGAGAGTTGGTCTGCTGGTACTCCCCTTCCGAGGCGGGTGGTGCGCCGCCGCCGCTGCCGTCCCCGCCGAACATCGGGTACTCTGACGGCTCCATACCGTGGCTGTACGCGCCGCCAGCCATACCGTACACGGTGCCATCGTACTCTGCGGGAATGGCAACACGGTGTCATCGACCATCGTACTTAACGGGAACGGCAATACGGTAGTATGGTACTCTGCGGGAATGGATACACGGTGTCATCGTACTTAACGGGAACGGCAATACGGTACCATCGTACTCTGCAAGAAGGGTGCGCCTAGCCTGTCCCTGGGAGGCAAAGACCAGCTGATGCTCAGAAACTACGTGACCTATCAGGGTAATTTATTCACCATTCGATACGGCGTGGTATAAAAGAGTCATCCTGAGTTTTATCCATTTTGGTACAATTTAAGTGGACCAAATTTGATGACTATTTTTGTGATGATGATGATGATTGGGGCTTGAGGGTGCCGCAACAAATAACTATTTTTGTGGTTTTGGTCAAATTTGGTACACTTAAAGTGGACCAATCTGTGTAGAATCATAAACAACACTCTTTTGGACCACACTGGATCGAATGGTGAATAAATGACCCAGATCGGTCACATAGCTTCTGAGCATCAGCAGTGTCTGGCCATTGTTCCCGGGGACCGGCTAGGTGCACCCTGCGGGAACAGCAATACGGTACCATCGTACTCGCAAAAATGGCAAAATGGTACCATCATAATCTGGGGGATGAAAAAATGGTCTTGACAGGGTTCTTCGACAGACACTGGTACACAGAGACGTCAGGTAGCTGTAGAAAATTGTCATCAACAAAAATACATTTTCATTTTCAACTTATGCAAATTATTTATACTTTTATAGCATAATCCATCTTTCCAAACACAAGGTTGTGCAAACTGCTCCTCAATTACTCCAGGCAATGCAGATGCATATGCATTATGCATGCCAATAAAACATAGTTGGATATAGGTGTTAGGAAAGTTTGATATAACATAATTAATTATGATAATAAGTGATGACGGTGGGGCGTTCAGATGTGTACCTACTTACCTATAAGGTTCCCTGACATGTCCTGCCCCTGGCCGTATGGCATTCCACCACCGAAATTCATGCTAGCTCTTTTGAATCTGATCAGTTTATATACTCAGGAACAGCATCTTTCAAATGACAAAACAAAAGGAAAAATACATTCTGGTATTTTCAATTCATCTTGCTATCATGTTACCATCAAACAGGCAGCCTGAAAAGGAAAATGAGTAACTAAAATAAAACAGCAGACATGCACTTAAATTACAGTAGGTAGTCCCTAGTAGCCAGTTGGCACTCTAAAACATATATACACTACACACATACAAGTAGAGAAAACACATCAATTGAAGAAACAGTTCAACTTTATTTATTGGCTTTAAAGAGATGTTATTAACTCTCAAAGCAGTATCTGACTGAAATGAAACCACTACTATAATGGTAAAATGACACTGCATTGGTTAAACCATCATAATGTCAAACATTCCCGAGTACCACACAGCACATTGTTCATGTTGGTGATGTAGATAGTTAGATACCCTACAGCACCTATACACTAACAGAAGCCCAGTATCCTGACATGTCCAGCATTACAGTGATTCCTTTTACAAAATGAGGTAGCCAGTAATCAGCAGTTTCAGTTAATACACTGGGCTTGGCTTCCCATACTTTCATCTGCAAGAGGTTTTCATACCTCAAAGATTAGATGCCCACTCAAAGTGTACAATGGTGGCTGATTAAAGGAAATAGATCACCTTCAACATGGTAAAGGTGAATCTCTCCCCTTGCCTCTTATCCTATCTACTACGAGAAGCATCTACTACAAGAAGAAGCATGGGTTTTGAACTGAGATAGCAGTTTTGTAGCCCATGTTGAAAAACCCAGACTGAAAGTTTTCTGAACTAAAAAGGCTCTCCAGCCTAATGACTTTTTGTTGAAGGAATCTGGGCCATAAACAAATAATGTCAAGAATGTGGGTCTTCAGAAGGCTATACAGTAATCTTACGCGACTACTTTCAAATCTGCATGGCTGAGCCATTTGATTCTTTTGTTTGAAGTTGCAGAGTACGCATATTGATATAGTTTTGATAAAATTAATAATGTACGTCATTCTGTCCTGAATTGGCACAATGTATGTCTATTTTTGACAATATGAAAAGAAGTCGTATTTCAAAATATAATCAAATTAAGTGAAAAAAGCAATCCATGGTTATCTATTTCCTTTAATACCATCCATTATTTTATCTACTGCCTATGTTTTGTTTGTTTATTGGGGTTTTCGGGCACGCCGACAACTAAGGTCAATTTGCGCCCATCTACTGCCTATGTGATAATTAGGTAGGTACCTACCTATCTCTATCTGGAAAATATTATACAATTTTATGTGATCATGAAAAAGTCCCAGGGTCACATTTGAAATCTGGAAAACAGAAAACTATCCCTGATAGTTTCTGGTTGGACCACAATCATGAAACATGTTGAGATCAAGATGCTGAACACATGCTCAGGGAAAATTATTGGTGATAATGATAGTTATGCAAGCATTATGCTTTGCAAGAGTTTCCAGAGAGTTGGTCAATCACAGGAATCACGGTGCATAAATCAAAGCGTCATCTCGGTCACCCAAAAAAAAGTGTATAGTGCCTTGCCCAAAAATTGTTTGGAATTGAAAATCTCTCCGTTTGGAATCAACTCGCTCTCTAAAACTCAAACTCGGCGAACACTAAAAGCTGGATACTTCGCAGCAGTTCGCCGCCAGGGACCGCTAGTGAGCATGTACATTTGGACAATTTAAGCATATAATAACAGTTACATAAATTATTCAAAGCTTCTCAACATATTTATTTGCTCAATTATAAATAAATACATGAATACAAATTTGTTTGCGACATAAAAAAGCCTGGCTTACTAGCGGTCCCTGGCGGCCAACTACTGCAAAAATTAAGTTTGTAGTGCAAGTCAGAGGGTTGTCGTAAGCGTATTTTGAAATGTAATGTTCAGATTTGGTTCAGATAAGTAAAATCCATTGAAAAGCAANGGCCTTTCCTGGCGCCTCTTGATTGAAGTCCACCATTGTTGTCCTAGTTGCGTTTTTGTCTTTATCTTCACATTTAAAGACTACAATTAATTCATGTGACATTTCCTTAAATGTGTTATATAACGGTACATCTACTCAGATAAGAGTTGGTCTGGGATTAAGATATAGATAGATCTAGAAAACATAAAAATCTGTGACGTAATCGGTACCGATGGCTGGGACAGATTCCTGTTGAGTTTCTAGTTTCGGCAACATGATCGGTTGTTTGTAACGCAAGCTATCAAATGGCATGAGCCGCTATATAAAAGATAATAATAAGGACGACGTCATCTGGACGTCTCAGCAGACTATGGACAGCAAACAAGCCTGAAAACTGGCTATTTTCGTCTCTCGCCAATCGTTCCAACGTAGGCACTCTGGCCAATGGCGTGTTTTGAAATGTAATGTTGAGATAAGTAAATTTCATTGAAAAGCAACAGCATCTGGCATTTTTAATAAACCTAACCTAACGCCTAACCTAACCTAACCTAAACCTAACCTAACCAAACCTAACCTAACCAACAACCTAACCTAACCTAACCTAACCTAACCTAACCTAACCAACCTAACCAACCTAACCTAACCACCTAACCTAACCTACCTTAACCTAACCTAAACACTAACCTAACCTAACCTAACTAAACCTAACCTCACCTAACCTAACCTAACTAACCAACCTAACCATAACCTAACCAACCAACCTAACCTAAACCTAACCTAACCTAACCTAACCTTAACCTAACCTAACCTAACCCTTACCTAATTTAACATGGCTTTTACTTATCTCAACATTACATTTAAAAACACGCTGGCCAATGTATACTGACACAGCAGAGAATACGCTATGAAGAACGCCTGAGGGAGTTCGGCAGCACCCGGCGCTTTTTAAATTATCATACTGCATCGCTGGTCCAGCTGCATTTCACGCCAAATGACTGTGCCCACTATGCATGCAATGGGAGGAATATAAGTGCTACTCATGGACATGGGGGGAGTTTCCTGTTTAGTTGGTGGGATATTCTGCTACGGTTGAAGCATATATTATGAGCACACCCACCAACTTCTGCTTTAGGTTAAGATATGCTTTCGTTAACAGCGCCATTTTCAGAGCTGGCCCCACCAATATGGCGTTTTTCCCCCATTTTTTGGGGGGTTAAAAAGCTTCAGTCTTGCCTAAATGATGCTGAAATGTGTTAACAATACAGTAATCCGCACACAAAAATTGCTTACCCTTTCCTAGAAGGTAAACAGCGTTGTTCACCACCCATCCGGTGGTTAACTCATTTCATTTACTATCGCTCAGAGGGTTCATGTTACCAGACATGTGCCTGGATACCGAAAACGGGTCCAGGGATCTGATCTCTAGGATGTGGATCCCAGATCCACTGGGATCATAGATCCACCATCACAATTTGTCGATGGATCCACTAGGATCATAGATCCGTCTTCAACATTGGTCGACGGATCAGCTGGGATCCGAAATCGCAGGCATCATTTTGCACTGGGATCCATTGAAATCCCGCAATTATCCAGATATGTATTTCGGAACCCATATTTTAAGTAATTGTCCGTACTTTTCAATTTGTTGTCATTGGAACTAGCATGGGTGGATGCCTTTAGTTACATTGTGTCAAGAAATGCTATAATTATTGCATAATGTATCATTGGGATCCTGTCGGATTCGAGATCCATTAGGAACAGATCCATTTTCATTGTTAATTATGGGATCCAAGATCCACTGCCAAATTAAATTGGGAGATCCACTGGGATCCAAGATTCACTGCTGTATTTTGTCATGGGATCCAGTGGGATCATAGATCTAACATTGCGTTTTGTCGAGAGATCCTCTGGGATCATAAATCCTTCTTTCAGATCCATGCTGCCATGCACATGTCTGCTTGTTACCCAGCTGTGGCGGGTTTTACCCTCTAGGAAAGAGTAAAATCATAATAAAATTAACAAATGAGTGCAGCATGTTTTGAAATGTGTGTTATGCCTTACTAGCTCCAGCCGGAAGCCTCCACACGAGTCCAATACTGCCGCCGTAAGTGTTTACATACTTTTTACCTTGGTATAAAATTATCGGGATGGTGAATGATTATATTGAAACATCTCGAAATCTGGGAAAGTCATTGCTGTGGCGCTCACAGCCCATGCCTTCAGACACCTCACTTCTCTGTATCCGCCTTCAGACCTGGATATCCGGATAGCGATAACACATGGTGAATTGCAATGGCTGATAGTATGGTCGCCGGTGACAGCATCCGGCGGATAGGGAGGGATCGGGTGCGGGGAGACGGAGAGGGAAAGGGGAGGGTGGGTGGAGGCAGGGGAGGGGACGGGATCGGGTGGGTGGAGGCAGGGGAGGGGACGGGATCGGGNTGTTTTAACCCTCGCCCTACGGTCCCGTAGGGCGAGGGTTAAAACATTTGTTTTGCAAATTAGTCCATCGTGAAAGTGGCTACTACTAAAACATTTTAAAACATTTTAAAATGTTTTAAAACATTTCGCGCATAATAATTAATCGTGAAAACGGCTACTAAGTACTACCCGCTAACTGATAACTTTTATTAGATGAATTAGGTTCCGTTTTTTTCCTTTTTCTGTTTTGCCATTTAACCCTCAAAAGCAGACCTAGAGAGCTTCAATTCAATTTTGTAGCTTGTGAAACTGATACAACAGGCTCTTCCAGCAGACAGCTAAATTGCAAAGGATTGGATTTCAAAATCTGTTAAGCGCTTGAAGTGGAGCTTTTACCAATATCTGCTCTCAGCTACGGTCAGTATACTTCTGAGAAGTATACGTCTCAGAGCAATATGACGTCTCTCATCTTAGATGGACTCCTAACTCCTTTATCGTCAATGATAAATTGAAAGGAGCTTCAATCAAAAGAATGCGACGCTTGAATAGAACGCGGCTAACAGAGCCTCAGGGACAGGGTGTCTTTTGTTCATTATATGCCCTTTACAGCTGGTGATAAACGACATTTCTAGCCCATTCACAAACATCAATGCCGTATTGGCACTGCATGCGACCAGAGACCAAAGACCAGAGTAATCTTCTAAGAAACCAGAGACCAGAGTAATCTTCTAAGAGACCTGCTGCCAAGCCTGTTACTACGGCCCCTGCAGCCACCCTAGTAGCACACAACGTTGTCACAAGGTCATGGCGACATTGACAACGTCAGGACAACGTTCATACGACGTAATTTCGTCGTGAAAACGTTGTCACAACGTCGTGAAAGTAATGTGTGCTACTCTATAAGGGCATTCCCGCCAGTCGCTACCTCTCTGCGGGAAGACGGTTCTCGGTCAATCCCTCCAATGTGAATCTCGGTCATTGCTCCAAGGATCTCGGTCATCGCTCCAATGGATCTCGGTTCATTGCTCCATGGATCTCGGTCGATGTGCTTCCAATGGATCTCAGTAATTGCTCCAATGGATCTCGGTCATTGCTCTAATTTATATCGGTCATTGCTCCAATGGATCTGGGTCATTACTCCAATGAGTCTCGGTCATTGCTCCAATGGATCTTGGTCATTGCTCCAATGGATCTCGGTCATCGCTGCAGTGGATCTCGGTCATCGCTGCAATGGATCTCGGTCATCGCTTGCAATGGGATCTCGGTATCGCTTGCAATGGATCTCGGTCATTGCTCTAATTGATCTCGGTCATCGCTGCAATGGATCTCGGTCATCGCTCCAATGGATCTCGGTCATTGCTCTAATTGATCTCGGTCATCGCTCCAATTGATCTCAGTCATCGAGTCAGCCTGTGACACTGTGTGACCCGCGACTCATCACCACTTTATAGTTGTGCGTCTATCGACCGACTTATCCGGGAAACTTTGATCAAACGGGAGTTTAAGGATTCCGTTACCATGACGACAACCACGCTGGGACAGCTGCGCCATCGACGGCTCTCGTCGCCTCCACGGACCAGCTGTCAGCCCAGCTGTCAGACCGGCTGTCAGCCCAGCTGACAGCTGCAGGATTCTCCTGTCGACGGTTATGTAGATAGAGTCCATCTTGGCATCTGACCACCGGTCGTCTGTTGACAGAGTGTGCGGCTGCGCTCCGAAATAGGGTTGAATTGATATTTACGAAGGATCAAAGCTTACTGAACAACAAAAACCTGGCAATGCTTTACACTGAAAACACTTATTGAGACCTGTTCTAGGCAGGTTTCGATAAGAGTCATATCAGGGTTTGGGAGACCCAAGCGGGAACGTGTTTGTTTCCGGAGACACGCATTGAAGACTCTTCTGCAGATGACAAGTAAAACATTCGGTCTCGGAGACCAATTTAATGGTAGAAGAGCATGCTGCTGCGGTTCTAAAAAGTTCCCGGATAAAGCCACTAGAGGTGCCACTTTGCAGGCTTGTGGCTACCCGATCCGAACCGCATACCCCCTTCAACTACACAACATGAGCAATGCATATAGGGTGCCAGCTACCCACAGGTACAGGGGCCCGCAGTTGCTATGGTACACACTAAGGTCCGGCTTATTTTGTGCTCTAATAAG